>CM055121.1:21614929-21795025 GCA_029206835.1 Rana muscosa
TTCTACTATTCCTCCAGAGTATGGCGATACCACATGTGAGACTTTTACACAGCGTGGCCACATACAGAGGCCCAACATGCAGGGAGCACCTTCAGGCGTTCTGGAGCACCCAGGCCAATTCTGACATTTCTCTCCTACATGTAAAAATCATCATTTGTTTGCTAGAAAATTACATAGAACCCCAAAACATTATATATGTTTTTTTAGCAAAGACCTTAAAGAATATAATGGTGGTCATTGCAACTTTTTATCTTGCACGGTATTTGCGCAGAATTTTCTAACGCGTTTTTACGGAAAAAAAAGTTTTGTGCTTAAGAAAAAAAAACCAGTAAAGTTAGCCCAATGTTTTTGCATAATGTGAAAGATGAAGTTACGCCGAGTAAATAGATACCTAACATGTCACCCTTCAAAATTACACACGCTCGTGGAATGGCGCCAAACTTCGCTACTTAAAAATCCCCATAGGCAACGCTTTAAATATTTTTACTGGTTACATGTTTTGAGTTACAGAGGAGGTCTAGGGCCAAAATGATTGCTCTCACTCTAACGTTCGCAGAGATACCTCACATGTGTGGTTTGAAAACAGTTTTCATATGTGGGCGGGACTTACGTATGCGTTCACTTCTGCATGCGAGCTCGCGGGGGCAGGGGCGCTTTAAAAAATATATATATATATATATATTTTATTGTTCATTTTACTTTATTTATTTTAGTTTGACATGTTTTTCCACCCCAAATTTTTTTTTGATCACTTTTATTCCTATTACAAGGAATGTAAACATCCCTTGTAATAGGAATATGGCATGACAGGTCCTCTTTACAGTGAGATATGGGGTCAATAAGACCCCACATCTCACCTCTAGGCTGGGAAGCCTGAAAAAAAAAAAAAAAAAAAAAAACAATCTTGGCTTTGATCGTAGCGGTGAGTCGGTAGAAGCACCGGAGGGCAGCGGGAGGGGGGGCATCCCCTCTCACCTTCTGTAAGAGCGATCAAGCGGTGGAACAGCCGCTATGATCATTCTTATGGTGCAGGGAATCGCCGGCTGAAAAAGCGAATATCTGAATGATGCCTGTAGCTGCTCCCATCATTCAGATATCCCCGCATAAAGTTAAGGACGTAATATGACGGCCGGCGGGCGGGAAGTGGTTATTGCAGGGTATTGCAGGGTATTGCAGGGTATTGCAGAGTATTGCGGAATATAGAAGGGTATTGCGCAGGGATGGCTGAGCAGGGATGGCTGAGCAGGGATGGCTGAGCAGGGATGGCTGAGCAGGGATGGCTGAGCAGGGATGGCTGGATGGATCTGTGACTGCAATTGTCACAGATCCAGCCCACAGCTGACATGATCTGACATGGGGGAGGGAGCAAACATGATCCGCTCCCTCCCCTCGCACACTGTACCGATCGGTACAGAGAGGGGAGGGAGGAACCGGCGTCATCACATGACGCCGGTCTGTTTACAAGTGATCGCTCCGTCATTTGACAGAGCGATCACGTGGTAAACGGCCGCGATTAGCGGCCATCTACCGTGATCCGTGATGCGCCGGGTCTTCCGGACCCGGCGGTCACGGTCATATCCTGGAGCGCGCCCCAAGGGGCGCGCGGGAGCAAGATTCTGTGAGGACGTCCACTCAGGATAACTCGACCGCGCTGTGGACGTCTTTTGTACATGGCGCGGTCGGCAAGTGGTTAAAACATTTAACAGTGCAATGTCATGAGATAATTTACAAGAGCGTGTTTAGGGCGAGGTGTCGGGTGGGGCGGGCGAGGTGTCGGGTGGGGCGGGCGAGGTGTCGGGTGGGGCGGGCGAGGTGTCGGGTGGGGCGGGCGAGGTGTCGGGTGGGGCAACTGGTGGCGAGTAACTTAAAAGCCTGGCTAGTGGCTCAGGACTTGAAATTTTGAGCCCTGCGTTAGGGTATAGTTCAACAGTATATATTAACTCGTATAAAAGAAAAAATATGACTCACTAGAGAACTCAGAGTGGGGGGAAAGGAAAGTGAAAGGGGAAAGAGTCTGTTCTGTATTCTAGTGGTCATTTTCTCCATCTCCACATCATTCTAAATTCTAGCAAGCAGGGCCTCAGGAGATGGAGGGGAGCGCAGTTTCCAATTTTTAGCTACGAGACAGCGTGCAGCCGTGAGGATGTGGCGTAATAATTTTTTTATAGGGTGTGGGGGATCTTCAGCAGTGATAATCCTAGTAGAAAATGTTTTGGTGTCGCGGGGACCGGCTTTTTGAAAAGACATGCCAGCAGCTGCTGGACAGAGTTCCAAAAAGGGGTAATCAGTGTGTAGCTCCAGTAGGTATCGAGGAGGGTACCTCTGTCTCCCTGACAACACCAGCAGCGGTCAGAGCTAGTGGGGTAGATGGCGTGGGCACATCTGGGGTCATGTACAAGAAATAGGATTTTTGTACTCGCCGTAAAATCAGTTTCTCTGACGTCCATGGACTGACACAGCCTCTTCATTCTTGACAAAGTGGGTTATGTTCCTGCTCATAGGAGAAGACTAGGCAGAATGTTAAATGTTTTAACATACATTTACCAGAGCTATACAGCCCAGGGGGCGGTCCCTCCGGACATAACCCTCCTACCTGCTGCCAGCAGCCTCAGTTCGTATCAAAGCAGTACAAACTCTAAATAAGGAGGGGTGGGTGCTGTGTCAGTCCATGGACGCAAGAGAAACGGATTTTACGGTGAGTACAAAAATCCTATTTTCTCTTACCGTCCATAGACGGACACAGCCTCTTCATTCTTGACAAAGTGGGACTTCCCAAAGCAGTGCCAAAGAACGAGGGGTGGGAACCATATGAGAGAGAAAAAAAAAAACAAGCAGAGCTCCCCAACGGAGAAGTTGCAACATTAAACAGCTGCCTGCAAAACCTTGCGACCGAAAGGAAGCATCAGAAGATGCATCCACATCAATCTTCAAGAACTTTGAAAAGGTATGTGCGGACGACCAGGTCGCCGCCTTGCACACTTGTGCAACAGACGCTTGATGTCGGAAAGCCCAGGAAGCACCAATTGCCCTGGTTGAATGCGCCGTAACCGGAAAGGGAGGCGCCCGCCCCTTAAGGGCATAGGCCTGTATGACAGTCCATCTGATTCACCTAGAAATGGTGGCAGACGAAACCGCTTGGCCCAGACACAAACAGCGAGTCAGACTTCCTAAATGAAGCTGTAGCAGACAGGTACACCCGTAAAGCACGTACCACGTCTAATGTGTGAAGCGCAAACTCTGGGATGCGATGGACGAGGACATAAAGACGAAAGCACAATGTCCTCATTAAGGTGGAAGGCCGAGACCACCTTCGGGAGAAAAGAAGGCTGCGGGCGTAGCACCGCCTTATTCTCATGGAGGACCAAGTATGGCGGCTTGCAAGACAAGGCCGCCAATTCCGAAACCCTTCTGGCAGAAGTAATGGCTACTAGAAAAGCCACCTTCTGAGATAAAGTTGAGCGGAATCTCTCTGATGTTTTCAAACGGAGGTTCTTGAAGAATCGAGAGCACCAAAATTCAAAACCCAAGGAGAAAGAGGTTGTTTAATAGGGGGGAGCACATGGCGGACCCCCTGTACGAAGGTACTAATCAAGGAATGGCCCGCTAGCGGCCGCTGAAAAAACGGTCAAAGCCGAAATCTGACCCTTAATGGTGCTTAAAAAGCAAGCTTTTGGGTCACACCAGGCTGTAAGAACAGCAGGATCCTGGGCACGGAATACGTCCATGGACACCAATCCAGCTCCTCACACATAGCGATGTAGGCCCTCCAGGTACGGTGGTATATCTTCCTGGAGGAAGATTTGTGCCCTCAACATGGTCGAAATGACCGAATCTGTGAGACCCTGGTCTCTCAGAACCTGGCTTCCAATAGCCATGCCGTTAAAGCCAGCGACTGTAAAGCAGGATGAAGAATGGGACCTTGAGACAGACGGTCCTCCCGCACAGGTAGTCGCCATGGAACGTCCGTCACTAGGCACACAAGATCAAAGTACCAAGGACTACGAGGCCAATCTGGCACGATGAGGATCACCGTAATCCCCTCGGCCTCCACCCTGCGAAGAAGGCGAGGAAGCAACTTCAGTGGAGGATAGGCATAAATCAGCCGATACTGACCCCACGAAGCCGCCAACGCGTCTGCCCAGGGATCCTTGGACCTGGCCACGAATTTCGACATCTTGTCGTCGAGTCGCCAATAGGTCCACATCCGGCGTGCCCCACCTCCGGCAAAGGAGGTGAAACCTCCGGATGCAAGGACCATTGCCCCTGGTCCAACATCTGGCGGCTCAGATAGTCCGCCTGCCAGTTGTCTACGGCTGGAATGTAAACGGCCGACAGAGCTGGCACGCTTCTTTCCGCCCATCTTAGGATGTGAGCGACATCGGACGCCGCAGCTGAGCTCCGAGTCCCCCCTGATGGTTGACATAAGCCACCACCGTGGCGTTGTCCGACTGGATCCTGACTGAGCGTCCCTGAAGTCTCCTTGAACACGAGGAGAGACAGACAGTCTGATTGCCCGGAGTTTCAGGACATTGGTCGGTAGACGGGATATGTCCGGAGTCCAGAGCTGACAGAACTCCCCAGACTTCGCCCCAGGCCAAAAGACTGGCATCCGTCGTAATCAGTCCACTGAACAGGAAGGAACGTCTTTCCCGACCAAAGGGCAGGGGATCTCAGCCACCACGTCAGGGATGCCCTGACCGGGTAACTCACCTGGATCTGACGATCCAGTGATAATGGAGACTTGTTCCAGCAAGATAGGATCTCCCTTTGTAAGACGAGTGTGGAATTGGGCATCGCCTCGAAAGAAGCCACCATGAGTCCCAGGACCCTCATAAAAAAACGGAGTGACGACCATTTACGGAACGTCAACACCCGTACCGTAGATTGAAGAGTCTGTAATTTTTCCAAGAGTAGAAAGACCCTCGCCTCCGAGGAGTCCAGGATCAAGCCTAGGTACTCCAGATGCCGAGTCGGAACCAAGACCGACTTCGTTCAGCAGCCAGCCGAATTCTCAGAGGGCCTGGCTGGCCATCACCACATTTTCCTCCATCTTCTTCTGAGAGCAGACTCTGGCTCAGAATTAGTCTAGATAGCCCATGATAGCAATGCCTCGCTGTCTCAGCAAAGCTAGAATTGGGGCAAGCACCTTGGTGAAAACCCGCGGTGCCGACGCCAAACCGAAGGGAAGAGCCACAACCTGATAGTGGTCTTCGCCTATCGCGAAGCGCAGAAACTTCTGGTGACCCATGCAGATTGGGACATGCAAGTAGGCGTCCTTGATGTCCCAGGATGCCAGAAAATGCCCCGGGTGAAGCGCAGCAATCACCGAGCGAATGGATTCCCCTCACAAAGGCATTTACGGCTTTGAGGTCCAGAATTGGACGGACTCCGTCCTTCTTTGGGACCACAAACCGATTTGAATAAAATCCCTGAAACCTCTCCCTTGACGGTACCGGCACAATCACTCCGCACCTCAGCAAGTCTTGCAATGCTCTCAATAGGGCAGCTCCATGTGCCGGAAGGAGAGATATTGAAAGGGAAAGAACCTGTCTGGTGGCCAGGAAAGGAACTCTATCCTGTACCCCGAGGTGACCACCTTGCATACCCACCGGTCGAAGATCCGGGAGGTCCACCGATCCGTGAACCTGCAAAGTCGTCCCCCCCCCCCACCCCCCCGAGTCGGGCGGGGGGGCAAGACTTCATGCGGTGGCGGTTTTACATGCCGGCTTGCGCACCCAGGGACGCTTCGGTCCTCCAGCCGCACCCTTGTCAGTCGAGAGAATTTTCCCCTGGGATCTGACGAAAAAAATAATTTGAGTGGGAAAGGAAGGACCCGGCTTACGGCGCGGCTCCTTCGCCCTAGTAGGCCGAGGAAGAAGGTTGCTCTTACGCCCCGTGACATATTTAATAATTTCCTCCAGGGAAGCACAAATCCGTCAGGAGCTTCTTAGAGGACAGGTCAGCAGACCAGCATTTTAACCAGATCAGGCGACGCAAAACCACCGCAGACACTGAGGCCCCAGAGATTAGGGGGGCAGCGTCCATAGTGGCATTGCACACATACACCAGGCCCTGTACCATTTGGTCGGCCAGTGCAATGAAATCTGGAGGAAGATTATGCTCCTGCACAGTCTGGTGCAGAATCTTCGCCCATTCCGTGAGTGTCTGAGACACCAGGGTCGCCGCTACAATAGGACGCAGCGCGGATCCCAGCATGGTGAACATAGCCTTGCTCACCACTTCCGACCTCCTATCGGTAGGGTCCTTAAAGGCAGGAGTCCCTTCAACCGGGAGGGTTGTGGCTTTATTATTCAGCCAGGCGACCGGGGGGGAGGGGGGGGGGCTGGCGAGGCCAGTTTAACCAGGTTCTCCTCAAATAGGGGTACCTAACCGCCAAACCCAGCGAGACTGCAAAGCTCTTCTGCTGTTTTTCCCATACCTGGTCTATGAATTTGTCAAAGAAGGGTGTATAGGGAAAAACTCTTTGAAGGATGCGCTTTAAATGAACCAAAAAGGAGACTGCCTCCACCAGATGTTCCTCAGCCGCAGCCTCCAGCTTGAGTGTCCCTCACAGCATCAATCAGTTCACTAAGCAGCGCCCTGTCATGCACTGACCCAGATAACGAGCCTTCCTCACAAGGAATGTCCTGGTGAAACATATCCAAAAATTCAGAGCTAGGGTCCTGTGCCGCAGCAAGGCCCATCTCTGAATCAGAGCACTCCCCTGGAGATGGGTGTGGGGAGAGGGCGCTTTTTAGCCCCCTTGCGCTCGCACGCCGCTTCCATCCTGGCCACAAATGATTCCAGGACTGCTGACAACTGGTCCTTATGGACCGCAGGAGCACTGCCTGTTGCCTCTGACATGAAGGGGGAAGCAGGTGAAACTGACTCCATAATAACCAGCACCCTCTGAGACTTGGTCAAAGATCCATCCTCTGGCTGCGCCGACTATGGGGGGTTACCCAGGGGACTCACCAACCCAGAGAGGACCGCTAAGCTCTGCTGCCTGTGCACCGCTCCTAGAGTGAGAGAACCGTGAGGCGACTGAGGAGATTCGCGCAATCCCAGTCGAGGCCAAACGAGCAGCAAAAAAGCGTGCGGCTACAACAAAATGGCCGCTATTGAGTCATGGGGCGGCCACGCCAAAATGGCCGCCAATGCGGTTTACAATAGTAATAGAAACACACAGTAAACATGGCGCCCAGCGGCGCCAAAAAAACACAAGGCTCAGGCTGACCCAGAGGCATCCCCACACAAAGACACCAAACGGACCCCACTCGGGGCAGAGTGACACTCCAGACACCCCCAGTCAGCGCATAGCCAGAGAAGGTGACCGTAGCAAAAAAACAGGGGGGGGGGGCAGGGAAACCCCTCTACCATAGGAACACACAGCATGTACTCACCTGCTGAGGCTGGGGGAACAGTACTTACCCGTCCAGCGAGGATCCACTAGTGTGTTCCTGACAGACCTATCGCAGTACTGAGAAGCTGTCGGCCGGTCCACCGTGAAAGATACAGCAAAACTGTTCAGACATATGTGGACCCTGGAGCAAAAATCTCCCCGGCCACCCCAGGAATCACGGGGTATGTCGTGGACTGATCTCACGCAGAGCGAGGATCAGCACGCTCAATGGTCGGACTGGGAAGATAGCGAACTACCCAACCTGTTGCCCAGCTGACTTGATAGAAGATCTCAAAAATAAAATAAAAATTAAGAATATATTTCTTCAAGAGACTGGCTCTGAAGAGAGCCACGTCCTCTCCTAGGCAGAAAAAAAAAACTAAGGCTGCTGGCTGAAGGTAGGAGGGTTATGTCCGGAGGGACCGCCCCCTGGGTGGGGCTATACAGCTCTGGTAAATTAATGTATGTTAAAACATCCAACATTCTGCCTAGTCTTCTCCTATGAGCAGGAACATAACCCACTTTGTCAAGAATGAAGAGGCTGTGTCAGTCCATGGACGGCAAGAGAAAGAGGATTTTATATGTATTTTCCTTATACCAGTGTGCAGAGAGCTTTTTGCCGCTTGGGACCAGATCACCCGCCACTGTGCTATGGGGATTTCCTCATTAAGAGCTTTCTCCCATCGGATCATATAGGAGTGTTCGCCTTGCGTTTCTAAGGGGTAGGCGTTTAATATCTTGTATATGTCGGAAATTAAGCCCTTCTGGGCAGAGCCTGCCAAGATTAGGTTTTCAAAGGGGGTTGGAGGGAAAAATTGCAGGTTTGGTGCTATGGTTAGGGCATAATGGCGGATTTGCAGATACCCGTCAAACACCTGGCGAGGCAGATCAAATTTGGTCTGAAGTTCGGCAAAAGGCAACAGTTTGGGAATCTAGTAGACCCCGGATTTCCCAAAGTAAAATAGATTCCGCAACGTCCACAGCAAGGACATCTGGTGGGTGAGATTGTCTGGCACCTTGGGATTACAAACAAACGAGGTCAGAAGCGATCTGAGGACAACACATGTAGTCGCTTCAATTTGCGCCAGAGCCGCCGAGGTTGTGACAGAGCCCAACAGGCTGTCGTCGTCTACCTCAGCGTTTGCACTCCAAAGTAGGTTATTCGGATGTACCAAGGCGAGCCATATCTTTTCGATTTCGGTCCAATTGTTATAGGATTGCTGGGTAAACCAAGAGGCTATTGCGCGCAGCTGGGTCGCCTGATAGTTTGATAAGGTTAGGGAATGCTAGGCCCCCGTCTGAGCGTGCCGCCATTAGTACCAAACGAGGAATTCTGTGTCTTTTTTCGCTCCAAGTATAATGGAGCAGGCCGGACTGGAGCTTTGGTGGCCGTAGGGAACAGGGATTGGCAGAGTTTGAAACAGGTACAGTAGTTTTGGGAGAATTTTCATCTTAATTGAGGCGATCCGCCCCAGGAGGGAGATTTGGTGTTTTCCACTGTAGTAGCAGGGCTCTGATTGAGCAGAAAAGGGGGGGGGGGGGAGATTTTCCTGGTATAAGGTGGTAAATTTCAGAGTGATGCGCATCCCTAGGTACTTCAAGGCAGTGCGTTTCCAGCTATAGGGGAAATTGGCCTTCAGGTGGGCTACCTCTGTCAGGGATGTGAACTGGAAGGGCCTCAGATTTAGACGCGTTTATTTTGTATCCTGAAAGGGCTCCATATCGGTCAAGTCCCTCGTGTAGGTTTGGGAGGGAAATTTTAGGTTGAATCAGCGTGAGGATGTCGTCGTCGGCAAAAAATAGGATTTTTGTACTCACCGTAAAATCCGTTTCTCTGACGTCCATGGATTGACAGCTCTCATACTGATTACGTGTGGGTATATGTCCCTGCTTGCAGGAGAAGACCTAGGCAGAATGTTTAGATGTTAAAACATTCTAGAACAAACCAGAGCTGAACAGCCCCGCCCAGGGAGGCGGTCCCTCCGGACATTACCCTCCCACCTGCAGCCTCAGTTAGTAACAAAGCAGTACAAACCTTAAAAAGGGTGGGTGCAGTGTCAGTCCATGGACGTCAGAGAAACTGATTTTACGGTGAGTACAAAAATCCTATTTTCTCTTATCGTCCATGGACTGCCACAGCTCTCATACCGATTACGTGTCGGACGTCCCAAAGCAGTATAAGAAAAGGGTAGGAGCAAAATGGTAAAGGAACAACCAAAACTTCACTCCAAACCAGCAGAGCTCCTCAACGGAGGAGTTGCAACATTAAACAGCGGCCTGCAACACTTTGCGGCCGAAGGAAGCATCCGAAGATGCAGCCACATCAACCTTGTAGAATTTTGAAAAGGTATGAACGGACGACCAGGTCGCCGCCTTGCACACTTGGGCAACCGATGCTTGATGTCGGAAAGCCCAGGAAGCACCGATTGCCCTGGTGGAATGCGCCGTAACCGGGAAGGGAGGGGCCACCCCCTTAATGGCATAGGCCTGTATAACAGTCTTCAACCATTTTTAGGTGAATCAGACAGACGACACCGCTTGGCCCTGTTTCGGACCAGAGACAGATACAAACAGCGACTTCCGAATAGAAGCAGTAGCCGCCAGGTATACCCGTAAGGCACGCACCACATCCAAGTTGTGAAGCGCAACTTCTCTAGGATGCGATGGATGAAGGCACAAGGACGGAAGGACAATGTCCTCATTAAGGTGAAAAGACGAAAACCCCCTTAGGAAGGAAAGACGGTCGCGGACGCAATACCACCTTATCCTTATGGAGGACCAGGTAAGGCGACTTGCATGACAGCCGCCAACTCAGACACCCGTCTAACAGAAGTGATGGCCACCAAAAAAGCCACCTTCTGAGACCAAGTTGAAAGAGGAATATCTCTTATATTCTCAAAAGGAGAATCCTGAAGAACCGGAAGCACCAAGTTCAGATCCCAAGGAGGGAGCGGGGGCTTGGCAGGTGGAACCACATGGCGTACCCCCTGCACAAAAGTGCTAACCAAGGAATGACCAGCTAGTGGTCTTTGAAAGAAAACGGCCAAAGCCGAAATCTGACCCTTAATAGTGCTCCAAGCCAGCCTTTGAGCAACACCACGCTGTAAGAACCTCAGGATTCTGGGAACAGAGTAGGTCCGTGGACGCCAGTCCAGTTCCTCGCACATAGCAATGTAAGCTCTCCAGGTACGGTAATAGATCTTCCTAGAAGAAGACTTCCGTGCCCTAAGCATGGTTGAAATTACCTAATCTGACAGGCCTTGGCCTTACGGCATGGCTATTGAGAGCCAGGTGCTGAAAAGCCAGAGACTGTAAAGCAGGATGAAAGATAGGACCTTGAGATAGGTCCTCCCTCAAGGGCAGGCGCCAAGGGACGTCCGCGACGAGACGTACCAGTCTGGAGCAACGAGGATTACCAGAATGCCCTCGGCCGCTACCCTGCGCAGCAGACGAGGAATCAACTGCAGCGGAGGGTAGACATACATCAGGCGATACTGACCCCACAGGGCCACCAACGCATCCGAGGCATCCGCCCAGGGGTCCCTGGACCGGGCCACAAACCTCGACACCTTGCGATTGGGTCGAGACGCCATCAGGTCCACATCCGGAGTGACCCATCGTCGACAAAGGAGCTGAAACACTTCCGGATGCAAGGACCACTCCCCCTGGTCCAGGGACTGGCAGCTCAGATAGTCCGCCTGCCAGTTTTCTACGCCCGGAATGTAAACGGCCGACAGCACCGGCACGCTTCTTTCTGCCCATCTTAGGATGTGGGCGACCTTGGATGCCGCAGCCGAGCTCCGAGTGCCCCCCCTGATGGTTGACATACGCCACGGCCGTGGCGTTGTCCGACTGGATTCTGACCGAGCGGCCCTGTAGCCTCTTCGACCATGCGGCGAGACACAGCTTGATCGCCCGCAATTCCAGGATGTTGATTGGGAGACGAGATTCGGCTGGAGTCCAGAGCCCTTGAGCTGACAAGACTCCCCACACTCCTCCCCAGCCCGTCAGGCTGGCGTCCGTTGTGATCACTGTCCAGTGGATGGGGAGGAACGACTTCCCGGCCTGAAGAGCCGGGGATCTCAGCCACCACGTCAGGGACGCCTTGACAGAGTGACTCACCTGGATCTGAAGATCCAAAGACAATGGGGACTTGTCCCAAACCAACAGAATTCCCTTCTGCAATGCCCAAGTGTGTGCTTGGGCATACGGAACCGCCTCGAAGGAGGCCACCATTAGTCCCAGGAATCTCATGCAGAAGCGAATTGACGACCATTTTCGGGACGTCAGAACCCGCACTGCCGACTGAAGTTTCAGTAACTTCTGAGGGTAGAAACACTCGCTGCCGAAGTGTCCAGGAGCAGACCCAGATACTCCAGGCATTGAGTCGGGACTAGAGCCGACTTCTGAGTGTTCAGAACCCATCCGAAGTCCCGGAGGGTCTGACTGACCATCGTCACATGTTCCTCCAATTCTGAGCCATTTTCTGCTCTGAGAAGGAGATCGTCTAGATAGCTCACGATAACAATTCCTCGCTGTCTCAGCAAAGCTAGAACCGGGGCCAGCACCTTGGTGAAAACCCGTGGTGCCGATGCTAGGCCGAAGGGAAGGGCCACGAACTGATAGTGGACTTCGCCTATGGCAAAGCGCAGAAATCTCTGGTGGCTTGCGCAGATTGGGATGTGCAAGTAAGAGTCCTCGATATCCAAGGACGCCAAAAAATCCCCCTGGTGGAGTGTCGCGATCACCGTGCGAATGGATTCCATCCTGAATTTTTGTACCCTCACATAGGCATTCAGGGCCTTGAGGTCCAGGATTGGCCGAACCGTCCTTTTTCGGGACAACAAACATGTTTGAGTAAAAACCCTAAACCTTGCAAAGAAACTGAAAGAACAAACACAATCATATATACCCTATATTAAGGGAAAAGGAGACCAAAAAATCTCGATCCCAAAAGAGATTGCACAGGAATTTGGGGAGTATTACTCTTCACTATATAACCTAGCACCTCCTTCTTTGCCTCACTCGTCTATAGATGAATATCTTGTCTCCTCTCAACTAGCTCGATTACCATCCCCGGTTCGAAGAAAATTAGAAGCACCCATTACATCAGAGGAAATATTTGCAGCAATACAAACGATAAAACATGGAAAGGCACCCGGACCAGATGGCTTCTCTATACAATACTTCAAAAGTTTTTATTCTCGGGGGGCGTGTCCAAGATGGCGGAGTGATAGGACGTGCTTTTTAGAGCTCTGCTGCACCGTTTATCCTGCACTGCTTTCAATCTGCCTTTTCCCCGCTATATACCCGCCCGAACAGCGGTGGATGTCTACTAGACGGTCCAGACGTGGCAGGGGGGGCAAGAAACTTAATTTTCCCCCCGTGGTATCGCCGGAGACAAGTCCTGCTGTCCGGAGGCCTAGCAAGCAGGCACCTCGTGTCAACATGGCGTCACAGACAAACGCTCAGGAGGGTCCTGCCACCTCCACCCCTGGCATCCTGGAGGTCATGGCGGCGGTTGCTGCATGCCAGGCCGCTGTAGCCTCTTGCCAAGCGGCCCTGACCAACAAGATTGAACTGGTCCAGATGGACGTGGGTCTTATCCGGCAGGACCTGGACAAGGTCCGCTCCAGACTGACAGAGGCGGAGAGTCGGGTGGGTCAGGTGGAGGATGCCGTGGGCGATAATACCGGAGCGATCCGTTCACTTACCTCTCGGGTGAAGCTGCTGGAACATCGCGGAGGACTCCGAGAACAGATGCCGTAGGAACAACATCCGCATCGTGGGACTTGCCGAAGGTAAGAACTCCACCGAATTTGCGGAAGGATTGCTCCGCTCCCTTCTCCCGGCGGCCCGCCTGTCTCCCTACTTCACAGTGGAAAGAGCGCACAGGGTGCCGCCGCAACCCGGCCCGCTGGGTTCCCCTCCCCGTACATTCATCCTGCGGCTTCTCAACTTTAGGGACCGGGACAAGCTGCTTAGGGCGGCTAGAGCGGCAGGGGAGCTGCTGTACGGCAATGGCCGCCTGATGCTATTTCCTGACTTCTCCATCGAAACCCAGAAGCTCCGGCGCTCCTTTGATGGAGTTAAGGCAGATCTCCGCTCCAAGGGCATCAAATACAGCGTACTCTTTCCTGCCAAGCTGCGGGTCATTGACGGAGAAACGGTCCGCCTCTTCACCACGCCGAGGGATGCTGCATGGTGGCTAGAAACTCTCCCCCCTCTGGGATGAGACCAGCGGAGCTGCCGCTCGTATGTTTGATCCGTCTGATGCCTTGACCTCTCGGACTACCTCACTTGTTACTGTTATTTTTTCAGCAGACCAGCGTGCTTCACTGGCCGGAGGATCGGATGCCATCTCCACTCTATTGTGCCTTCATACTGACTCTCCAGGCAGTTTACAGCATGGTATGTACTGGTTTCTGCTGTCCGCACTTTAGCACTGCTCTGCCTGCTGGAGGAAGTTTTATAGGGGGGGAGCTGACTGCCTGTGTGTAACTGCTGTGCAGGAATACTGACTCCCCATGCTGCCGGTAAACTGGCTGTTGCCCATATCTTTCCCCCCCCCCCCCATTCTCTTCTGAAAGGCGCTTCAATCCGGCCCCCTCTAACCTGTGCTGGCTACTGGAAAAACTTCTCATTTTTTCAATACGTTTTGTTATTTTCCGTTTTGCACCTTCTACTGTTAATTTGTTGTACCGGACACCTACAAGCAATGAGCCCCAGGTACTGCCAGGTGAATTCTACAATCCGATGGTATATTATAGCAGCATCTCTAGACCCCTATGTTGCCCCTTCAGCTAACACCAATTATTGCAATTAACTCCTACTTTGCCTTAGTGTGTCTGCTGCTGGAGCTCGGGCGATGCTCACCCTGTCTCTTGGAAAAAGTATGCACGCCTCCCAGACATTAGTTGCCTTCGGGCTGGTTGTTTAGGGTACCATGCAGTCTTGCCGTGGGTGGGATCTGCGGGGTGGGGGGGGGAAGGGAAGGTTGGCCGTTGCGGACCACTTTTTATATGCTCCGTTGAGCATGGGCCTAGATACTGAGTTGTTACTGTTCTGTTTACTGTTTGTTCCTTTAAGGTATGTTCGCAATTACACTGTCTGACTGTAGTGTAGGGGGGCCTGGGAGGGTTGCTGCCGGACGGCGGGACCTTGGAGGTGGTGGAGGACAACTGGCCCAGGCTCACTGCATACCGTCCATTACCACAACCACACTGTGATGGCTCAGATATCCATAATATCATGGAATGTGAGGGAACTTAATTCTGCCCATAAAAGATCCTTGGTATTAAACTACATCAGAAGGCACTCCCCTCACATCTGTGTTTTGCAGGAGACCCACCTGTTGGGATCTCGAATCTTGGGCCTTAAAAAGGCTTGGGTGGGTCATCATTACCACGCAACGTATTCCACCTACTCCAGGGGAGTCAGCATCCTGGTGCACAAGCAGCTGGCTTTTCGGCTCTTGGATGTCAGGACTGACCCCAGCGGTAGGTATATTATCATTCATGCCCTGATTGCTAACAACCCATGTGTTTTAGTGGGGCTATACCTCCCTCCACCGGCAGACTCGGCGTTAATATATACAATTATGCAAAAGGTGATTGAATACGGGGTGGAGGATGTTATAGTGTTGGGGGACTTCAACATGACTGCGACCGCTGACATGGATAGGCTTCAATCTGTCTCTCGGTGGGTACCTGGTCTGACGGAGTGGGCTCACACCTTTGCCTTGACAGATACCTGGCGCCACTTTAATCCCACATCTAAGCAGTTTACCTGTCACTCCAACACGTTCAGAACTCTCTCCCGTATTGACATGATTTACGCCTCCAGATCCTTGCCTAATAAAGTTACAGCAGTAGATATTCTATCTCGGGGCATCTCCGACCACGCTCCCCTGCTTCTCAAACTATCCATGGGACCTCCTGGAGAGCGGTTGTGGAGGCTGTCTAGGTACTGGATTGAGGAGGAGGGTATTCAAGGAGCTGTACAGGAGGGCATGTGCCACTATTGGCTGGAGAATGCGGGTGTTGCTTCTCCCCTGGTCACCTGGGATGCCTTTAAGGCCTGGACCAGGGGGGAGTACATGGCGCGTATCTCCATTGCTCGTAGGACGGCTGCACGTTCTCTGGAGTTGGCAAAAAACGACAGAAGCCGCAAATGTGGCTAATCCCGATCAGGTGACCTACGGGGCTTGGCAGTTCGCTCTGCATCGGTTGTCCCTATCTAGGGTGGAGGGGACACAGAAATCTCTCCTCTCCACGGCGCATAAGATCTTTGAATACGGTAATAAGAGCGGTCGGTTAATGCCATGGTTGACTAAGGGACAGTTTGCCATCACGCACATAGGTGGGGTCCGAGATCCAGGGGGGATTCTGCTACAATCTCCTAGTGAGATAAATGACAGATTTGCACAATATTACCAGCGCCTGTACTCTACCAGGGTGGATTACTCCTCTCGGGAACTCAGTTTCTAGATGGGATCCCTCTTCCCACACTTGGAGATGAGGCCTGTACTGCTTTAGAGGCTGATATTACCCTGGAAGAGGTGCAGATTGCTCTTTCACAACTCCAAGCGGGTAAGACACCTGGGGCGGACGGTCTACCGACGGAATTTTACTCCCAGCATCAGGGCCTGCTGGCCCCGCGACATGTAGCTCTGTTTGCCCAGTCATTTCAGCTGGAGGCTCTCCCTGCATCCATGTCCGAGGCGGTGGTGGTATTGATCCCCAAACCGGGCAAGGATCCTGAGGACTGCTCCTCGTACAGGCCAATCTCGCTCCTGAACGTAGACGCCAAGATTCTGGCAAAGGTTTTGGCGAACAGGTTATCTCCAGTTCTGGAAGAGGTGATTCACCCGGACCAGACTGGGTTTATGCCTGGGAAGGGAACTGACATTAACCTATGACGTCTATTTCTTAACATGTCAATACCCCATGACAATAGTGGTAAGCGGGTCATCGCCTCACTGGACGCCGAGAAGATTCCCGTGTCAACATAGAAGAGATGACCGAATACGAGAGAACTCGGTCCTTTAGCACCTGGCTTTAAACAACCATGCCATTAAAGCCAAGGACTGTAAAGCAGGATGAAGTATGCTCTGCGAAGCTGGCGAGGCAACAACAGTAGCAGAAGGTAAGCATATATATCAGGCGATACTGCCCCCACGGGCTTCCAACGCATCCGCCCAGGGGTCCCTGGACCTGACCACGATCTTGCCACCTTGTGAGTGAGTCGAGAGGCCATAAGGTCCACTTCCGGTGCCCCACCTCCGGTAAAGAAGGTGGAAACACCTCCGGATGCAAGGACCCTTCGCCTGCAATGCACACGGCCGACAGGACCGTCTTGCAGCGAGATGTATGAAAATCGCAAAGAGACTCCGCAATGTATCGGAGAAGGGAGGCCCCAGTGTACAGGGTGCCTCAAATGTTGGCCAATAAAGGCAACTTGACGGAACTTCCCTAGAAACTCGGTCAGAGGACTAGTACCTCAGCCTCCACAGGTGGCGCAAACCCACCCCGGGCACAGAGACCTTAAAGGCTAAAGCAGTTGTAGTGCACCTGCTAGACGACTGATGGATGAAGCAGAGGCTTTTGCCCAGTCATTGAGCTACAAAAAATGCCAGAGACGCAGCCACTAACGGGCGCAACCCCAACCCCAGCCTGGCGAACACAGTCCAAGCCAGCGCTTCTGATCACCACTGAAAGCAGGTGGAAAGTGGTACCCCTGAAACCAGGGATCCTTGTGACAATGCTCCATCCAGCAGCTACCCATGGATAGGTGCTGATTGTGCAAACACATAGTTTATACTATGTATTGCGTCAAACGCACAAATGGAGAGCGTGGGAGGAAACCCACCCAGCCACAAAGAGCATAATACCACCACATACGGCGTATGTAGTTTAGTATTTATGGATAAACCTATTAAACGCGTATATACTGTGCCAGCGACGAAGGTGCGCACATCATCTGGGCCTGGACGTAAACCAGCCACACAGATTGCGTACACAACCGTGTAGGTATGTTAGCCTGCGAATAAACAAATTGCACATGTTTATACTGTGCATAGCGCTGAGAATGCGCACACCATTGGAACGCAGGGGAGAAACCTGAGCACCCGGATGAAACCCATGCAGACTGCATACGCATACCGTGTATGGTATTATAGTATGTGTGCTAAACATTTTGCACAAGCCCATGTGTGCATAGCACCGAAGGCGCGCACACTGTTGGCGCGTGGGAGGAACCAAAGTACCCCACGCATACTCAGAGAATGCAATACCTACAGCTACTGTAAATGTATTTAGTGTATAGACATAATGTGTATGTTTACACCGTGTATTGCACCAAAGGCATGCATGTCACGTAGCATGGGCAGAAACCCACGCAGACTGCATACGCATACCGTGTAGGTATTATAGTGTGTGTGCTAAACCTTTTGCACAAGCTCATGTGTGCATAGCACCGAAGGCGCGCACACCGTTGGCGCGTGGGAGGAACCGAAGTACCCCACGCATACTCAGAGAATGCAATACCTACAACTACTGTGAATGTATTTAGTGTAGTGTATAAACATGTGTACGTTTACATCGTGTATTGCACCAAAGGCATGCATGTCATGTAGCGTGGGCGGAAACCCACGCAGACTGCAAAGACATACCGGGTAGGTATGTTAGTATGTGGATATCCAATCGCACAAATTTAGACTGTGCATAGCGCCGAAGCGCCCATACCAATGGAGTGTGGGAGGGAACCGGGGTACCCGGAGGAAAACCACACAGACTGCCTACACATACCGTGTAGGTATTATAGCATGCGTGATAAACATTGAACATGTTTAACTGTGCAGAAGGCCAAAGGCGCACATACCGTCAGCGCGTGGGAGGAAACCGGAACACTCGGAAGAACTCCACGCAGACAGCACACAGATACCATGTAGGAATGATGGCATGTGAATGAACATATTGCACATGTTTATGCTGTGCATTTCCATTGGAGCGTGGGGGGAAACCAGAGTACCCGGAGGAACCCCAAGCAAACAGTATACCCATACTGTAAACATGTATAATATGTGCAATAAACATATTGAACATGTCTATACTGTGCAGAGAGCCGAAGCGCACATACCATGAGAGTGCGGGGAGACACCGGAGCCCCCGCCAACCCAGAGAGTAGAATACATACATATACTGTGAATGTATCTGGAGTCGTGCATAAACATTTTGTACATTTATATCATGTATGGCACTGAAAGAGCATTGGAACGTGGGGACAGCCATGCAGACACAGAGACCAATAACACATACATACACTGTGAATGTATGCAGTGTAGAGGTATAGGATGAGTTTAAATTATGGCGCAGAGGCCTTCTCTGTATCATTCCAACCTGCTTGACTGTGCTGCTGAAGCAGCATGCAGGTAACAAGTAACCTCTGATCCTCAGACCGTGTGTCTGTCAGAGCTCAAATCATTCCCCAGGAAATGGCGGGAAATGTTACCTCAGGTATCACACACACAAGGCTCACAGGGATTAGAGACATAAATGAATCAAGTCCTCCCTCATCCATGCTGCCCTTGAGGCAGCGTGTGAGGAAAACAGTGAGGAAACTGTAAAAGAAAAGCTTGTCACAGCAATTCCAGCCTGAGTGTGTTTCTCACATCAGCAATGAGATCACTTACAGGCGCCCTGTCATTCACTGACACAGAACTGGAGTCTTCCACACAAGGGAATGTCCTGTTCATAAACATTAAATATTCAGAGGTAGGGTCCTGAGCATAGTAGCTAGGCCCATATCTGACTCAGAGCACCCCTTCAGTAAAGATTTTTGTGGGGGGGGGGGGGAGGGGGCATATAGCTCCTTTAGCTCGCACACCGCTTCCATTCTGACAGGAATGATTCCAGGACTGCTGACAACTGGTCCATAAGGACCGCAGGTGCAGGAAACATATGAACATGTTTAACTGTGCAGCACTGCCAGTTGCCCCAGGCAATGTGGAGAGCAGGTGTATCAGACTCCATAAACGCCACCCCTGAGACCTTATACACTATACAGAATATACAGTCCACCCACTGGCTACGCTGAGGCTGAGGAGGGGATACCCGGGAGGACCCACCAACCCTTAAGGACAGCTCAGTCTGAGGAGATTGTGAAGGGATTCGCACCGCTGCCAGAAATAAATGCGCGGCGGCCACAAGAAAATGGCCGCCGGCCGCAGCTATAACTGCGCCACTGAACGCCAAGATGGCCGCCGAGCGCAAAATTCAAAGCTCTAATGCGCGCCAATGGCGCACGCAATAACCACCTCAAACAGCACCAATGGTGCACGCAATAATCACCTCACACGCCAGAAAAAACTGCAGACATGAGCGCCCAGCCAGGCCAGAGTGACCCCCAAGCACCCCACAGCACAGCACCAGTACAGGGTGCAGAGAGCATAACAGGGGGGAGACAGGGAGAAACCCCCACACACAGAAACACAGCCAGCATGTACTCACCTGCAGTAGGAGAGACTACTTACCCGTCCCTTTCAGGGACCCACTGGCTTGTTTCAGACAGACCTATCACAGAGTCGTACTGCGTATCTGTCGGCCCGGTCCACCGCGAGAGATACAGTCGGTCAAGTACTGTTCAATCTTGAGAGGACCGCGGGAGCATGAAAGCAACCCGGCCACCCCTGGAGCCAGTCGTGAACTGAGTCTCACGCACGCAAGGCGAGGATCAGCACGCTCGATGGTCGGACAGGGAAGACTACGAGGATACTAGTGTACCCAACCTGTTGCCCAGCCGACAGTTGATTGAAGGTCTCAAAAATAAAATAAAATTCCCAAAGGAATAAAAATCAAAAGTAAAATCTTCCAGGAGACTGGCTCCTGAGAGCCACGTCTTCTTCTGCTAGGCAGAAAAAAAACTGAGGCTGCAGGTGGGAGGGTAATGTCCGGAGGGACCGCCCCCCTGGGCGGGGCTGTTCAGCTCTGGCTTGTTCTAGAATGTTTTAACCTCTAACATTCTGCCTAGGTCTTCTCCTGCGAGCAGGGACATATACCCACATGTAATCAGTATGAGAGCTGCGTCAGTCCATGGACGATAAAAGTAGTATTTCCAACTACAGTCATGAATATCTCGATGTAATAATTTACTTTTCTCTTTTCTGTTGAGATTATATAATTTACTTATCTGTACATATATAGTAGACCAAAGTTTTTTTTTTGTTTTTGTTTTTTTAAACATGATGTAGTTGGATAACTTACTACAACATGTATAACACAAGATTTGTACTTGATTATTGTCATGGACCTTTGAATACTGAAGTATTTCTCCTTTGAATCTGTGACAGACCTAGCCGGGACAGAGGCTTTTGGAGGGGGTGTTACTTTAGATTCAGGTCCATGTCCCCCCAAGACACAGACTCTGGGGACCCTGTATATGCCATATTAGAGTGACTGAGTCATACTGTTGGGACGTTCACACATTCACTCTAAGGGTATGCTAATGCAATCACCTCCAGCCATCTGTCTGTCCTCTGTGCTAATTTGACCCTGCTAAATGTGTGATGTTTATACTTATGATAAAGTGTATTGTATAGCACTGAGACAGGAGACGGGATGTCTACCCTGACAGGTCATTTCTATGAGTCACCTTGGCTGGCTAAAGGATTTAGTTAATTAGCTCATGTTAATTTATGTTCTGGTTACTCCCTCTGTTACTGTATATAAGACTTGATTTTGGTGCTAATAAAGTCTCTCTTGTCGGAACTTACATACAGCCTGCCTGGTGTTTGTTCTGACCGATCACAAATGGATTTGAATGGCACATAGCAGTAGTTTGAATCCTGGAGCACCGGATGATCCAATAGAGCAGAGGAGTGTCGGGAGAGTGGAACCGAGCGAGCAAAGGGGCTCGTTACAATCATATTCATTCAATAAAATACTTTGACGAGGAGAAAAAGGGCCTTAATCATTTCTTTGGCACCAACTTAAAAACAAGCATGCAGTTCAGTAGTTCCTGCTTCACTTTGCCCTCAGTTCAGTAAGTACTAGAGCCATTAGAACAAGCAGAGACAGTCATGCTATTGACAGCAAAGACACTAGTAATCTCAAAAAGGTCAGCAATGGAAGCCAACATCCACATAGAAAGTCTATATTAGAAAGGCCTTCCATTACTGTATAGATTTAATATTGCACTTTGATTACCTTGTGAATTTTGTAGATTATGTCAGGCTGGGTGATGCTTAAAATATCATTATTTCCTTTTAAGGGTTTTCCATGGTCTGCAAATTCTTGCCCTCTGAAGGAATCTTCTGAGAGGGATTGCTGTTGGATCATGGTGCCCATTCCACCATCCAGCACCAAGATTCGTTCGTGGAGAACAGATTCCAGTTCCTCGTGGGGATGACTGTGTGTGTCAGCTACAATAATGAAAAATTATACATTGATCATTTTTGCAAAGAAAAAAAAAAAAAAAAACTGGAGCAATAAAATACGTAAAGATAAAACTATACAAGACAAAGAAAAGGCATCACTGTTTTTTTTTTTCTATTTTCTTTAGAAAGCTTCACCTTTCCTCTATGAGCATGCATGTTCTATCTAGTAGGAGGGTGGAACACAAGTTGAAAGCTGTGCTAAAACTGGTTAAACACACTAGTGGAAAGCTAAATCAGCAGTCTGCACAACCAAGGATGAAACTGCTGCATGAGCAGAGGCTCAAGAGTTGACAGGTCTGGATCAACTGGAGAGAACTAAAGCGAACAAAAGCCTACAGAGATGAATAATTTGAGAACTAATCTACCAGAAATACTTTTGAAAAGATTACATATGATAACATTTCTTGATTGTCAGGGGTGCATGTGTGGTGGCAGAGGAAGATGGCTGCGTAATCTCTTCACTCCTTCCGGGCAACACCAGAGACGTCATAAGCAGGACTGCTGTTAGAAACCACAGGGTCCCATACAGCCAATGCTTCAGTTATGAACACACAGAGTGATCAGCACCGATCATTCATGGCGTACATTCAGGAAAGGAAGGGGCTGGTAAAAAAGTAAAAAAAAAAAAAAATAGGATTTTTGTACTCACCATAAAATCCATTTCTTTAACACTGGATGCTGTAAACGTGTGGGTATATGTCCCTGCTTGCAGGAGAAGATCTAGGCAGAATGTTAAAAACAAACAAACATTCTTGAACAAACCAGAGCTGAACAGCCCCGCCCAGGGGGGCCGTCCCTTCGGACATAACCCTCCTACCTGCAGCCAGCAGCCTCAGTTCGCAACAAAGCAGTACAAACCTTAAAAGAAGGGTGGGTGCTGTGTCAGTCCATGCACGTCAGAGAAACGTATTTTATGGTGAGTACAAAAATCCTGTTCTATCGTCCATGGACTGACACAGCTGTAAACGTGTGGGATGTCCCAAAGCAGTATCAGAAGGTTGGGAGCAGTAAAAGGAACAACAAAAACGTCACTCCAAACAAGCAGAGCTCCTCAAAGGAGGAGTTGCAACATTAACCACTTGCCGCCCGCCCTATAGCGGATTGACGTCGGCAAACTGGTTTCAAAATCCTGACTGGACGTCATATGATGTCCTCAGGATTTTGAGCCGCTGCGCACCACCGGGAGCGCGCATTGCGGCGATCGTTGCTGCGGGGTGTCAGTCTGACACCCCGCAACACCGATCTAGGTAGAGTCTCCGACGGAGACTCTTTACCACGTGATCAGCCGTGTCCAATCATGGCTGATCACGATGTAAACAGGAAAAGACGGTCATCGGCTTTTCCTCACTCGCGTCTGTCAGACGCGAATAGAGGAGAGCCGATCGGCTGCTCCTGACAGGGGGGGGGGGGGTGGGTTGTGCTGATCCATTATCAGCACAGCCCCCCCGAGGATGCCCACTGGACTACCAGGGATGCCACTAGACCACCAGGGAAGCCCACCTATAGGTATTGCACACTAGACCACCAGGGACAATGGATGCCAGTGTCACAATGGATGCCAATCAGTGCCCACAATGGGCACCACTGATTGGCATCCATTAGTACAATGCCACCTATCAGTGCCCACCCATGCCGCCTATCGGTACCCATCAGTGAAGGAGAAAACTAACTTTAAAGTTTTGTAACTGAAACAAAAAAGAAACTTTTTTTTCAAAATTTTCGGTCTTTTTTTTAGCAGAAAAAAAAAAAAAAAAAAAAAAAAAAAAAATCGCAGAGGTGATCAAATACCACCAAAAGAAAGCTCTAATTTGTGGGAACAAAATGATAAAAAAAAAAAAAAAAAATTAGTTTGGGTACAGTGTAGCATGACCTCGCAATTGTCATTCAAAGTGCAACAGCGCAGAAAGCTGAAAATTGGTCTGGGCAGGAAGGTGTACAAGTGCCCAGTATGGAAGTGGTTAAACAGCGGCCTGCAGCACTTTGCGGCCAAAGGAAGCATCCGAAGATGCAGCCACATCAACCTTATAGAACTTAGAAAAGGTATGAACGGACGACCAGGTCGCCGCCTTGCACACTTGTGCAACCGACGCTTGATGTCAGAAAGCCCAGGAAGCACCAATTGCCCTAGTGGAATGCGCCGTAACCGGAAAGGGAGGCGCCCGCCCCTTAATGGCATAGGCCTGTATAAACGGTCTGTCTGATCCACCTAGAAATGGTGTCAGACGAAACCGCTCGGCCCTGTTTTGGACCAGAGACAGACACAAACAGTGAGTCAGACTTCCGAATGGAAGCAGTAGCAGACAGGTACACCCTGTAAGGCTCGTACCACATCCAAATTGTGAAGCGCAAACTCTCTAGGATGCGATGGATGAGGGCACAAGGACGGAAGGACAATGTCTTCATTAAGGTGAAAGGCCGAAACCACCTTCAGAAGAAAAGATGGTCGCGGGCGCAACACCGCCTTATCCTTATGGAGGACCAGGTAAGGCTACTTGCATGACAGAGCCGCCAACTCAGACACCCGTCTAACAGAAGTGATGGCCACTAAGAAACCACCTTCTGAGACAAGGTTAAAAGAGGAATATCTCTGAAATAATCAAAAAGGAGGTTCCTGAAGAACCGAGAGCACGTTCAGATCCCAAAGGAGGGAGCGGAGGAATGGCAGGGGGAACCACATGGCGAACCCCCTTCACTAAAGTGCTAACTAAAGAATGACCTGCTAGAGGTCGTTGAAAGAAAACAGCCAAGGCCAAAATCTGACCCTAATGGTGCTCAAAAGCCAGCCTTTGGGCTACACCACGCTGCAAGAACCGCAGGATTCTGGGGACAGAGTACGTGTGTGGACGTCACTCTAGCTCTTCGCACATAGCGATGTAAGCTCTCCAGGTACGGTGATAGATCTTTCTAGAAGACGACTTCCGTGCCCCAAGCATGGTTGAAATCACCGAATCCGACAGGTCTCGGTCCTTCAGCACCTGGCTCTCAATAGCCATGCCATTAAAACCAGAGACTGTAAAGCAGGATGAAAGATAGGACCTTGAGACAGAAGGTCCTCCCTCATGGGCAGTCGCCAAGGGACGTCCGCAATGAGACTTACCAGATCGGCGTACCAATGACGCTGAGGCCAATCCGGGGCAATGAGGATCACCGGAATGCCCTCGGCCGCTACCCTGCGCAGCAGACGAGGAAACTGCAGTGGAGGGTAAGCGTATATCAAGCGATACTAACCCCACGGGGCCACTAACGCGTCCGAGGCATCCGCCCAAGGACCTGGCCACAAACCCTGACACCTTGCGATTGAGTCGAGATGCCATCAGGTCCACATCCGGTGTGCCCCACCGCCGACAAAGGAGTTGAAACACCTCCGGATGCAGGGACTGGCGACTCAGATTGTCCGCCTGCCAGTTTTCTACGCCCAGAATGTAGACGGCCGACAGAGCAGGCACATTTCTTTCCGCCCACCTTACGATGTGGGCGACCTCGGATGCCGCAACAGAGCTCCAAGTGGTTGACATACACCACGGCGTGATGGTTGACATACGCCACGGCCGTGGCGTTGTCTGACTGAACTCTGATCGAGCGGCCCTGTAGTCTCTTCGACCACGTGGAGAGACACACAGTCTGATCGCTCACAATTCCAGAACGTTGATTGGGAGACGAGATTCGTCCGGAGTCCAGAGGCCTTGTGCTGAAAGGACTCCTTAAACTCCTCCCCAGCCCGTCATGACCACTGGATGGGGAGGAACGACTTCCTGGCCACCACGTCAGGGATGCCTTGACTGAGTGACTTACTCGGATCTAAAGATCCATTGACAACGGGGACTTGTCCCAAATAGACAAAATTCCCTTCTGCAATGCCCGAGTGTGTGATTGGGCATACAGGGCTGCCTCGAAGGAGGCCACCATTAGTCCCAGGACCCTCATGCAGAAACAGATTGACGACCATTTTCGGGCCGTCATCCTTCTTCAGGACAACAAACAGGTTCGAGTAAAACCCTTGAAACCTCTCCTGTGATGGAACCGGCACAATCACTTCGCACCCGAGCAAATCCTGTACAGCCCCCAAGAGGGCCGCCCGGCGGGCAGGAAGGAGGGAGAGGTTTGAGGGGGAAGAACCTGTTTGGGGGCCATGAGCGGATCTCAATCCTGTATCCGGAGGCGACCACCTCGCACACCCACCGGGACGGAGATCAGGGACGTCCACCGAACCGTGAACCTGCTAAGATGTCCCCCCCACCCCAGAGAGTCGGGCAGGAGCAAGACTTCATGCGGTGGCGGGCTTGGGAGCTTGCTTGGTAGGCTTACGCACCCAGGGATGCTGGTGTCCCCCCACCGCACTTTTTTCAGTCTGGGCGGGCTTACACGTGGATTCTGACTGAAGAAAAAAACTTATTCGCCGGAAAGGAAGGGCCCAACCTGCGGAGGGGCTCCTTTCCCTTAACAGACTGAGGGAGGAAGGTGCTCTTACCTCCTGTGACATTCTTAATAATGTCATCCAGGGAGGCCCCAAACAGTCTACCGCCCTTAAAGGGCAAGTCAGCCAGGAGCTTTTTGGAAGCGAGGTCGGCCGACCAGCATTTTAGCCAGATAAGGCGACGTAGCACCACAACAGAGATAGAGGCCCCAGATATTAAAGGGGCCGCATCCAAAGTGGCATCGCACACATAGACCAGACCCTGCACAAGTTGATGAGCCAGGGCAATGGTCTCAGGAGGGAGATTATGCTCCTGTACCGTCTGGTGCAAAATCTTTGCCCATCCTGTGAGTGTCTGAGACACAAGTGTCGCCGCCACTATAGGGCGTAAGGCAGACACCAATAAGGCAAACAGTTCTACTCACCACCTCAGACCTCCTGTCAGTGAGATCCTTAAATGCAGGAGTCCCTTCCATTGGGAACGTGGTAGCCTTATTCAAACGTGCGACCGGGGGGGGGGGGGGGGGGTTCTGGTCGACCACTGGGGGGTGAGCCCACTTCTTAACCCAGGTCCTCCTCAAAAAGGGGTACCTTATGGCTAGGCGCCGCAGGACCGTCAAAGTCTTCTGCGTCTTATCCCAGACTTGGTCAATGAATGTATTAAAAAAAAAAAAAAAAAAAAGGCACATATGGAAAGACCTTTGAGGAGACCGCTTTAAAAAAAAAAAGAACCAAAAAAGGAGACAGTTTCCACCTAGGGTTCCTCAGTCTCAACATTCAGCTTGAGAGTGTCCCTCACAGCATCAATGAGTTCACTTACAAGCACCCTGTCAGTTACTGGTTCAGAACTGCAGTCTTCCTCACAAGGAATATCCTGTCCAAAAACCATCAAAATCCTCAGAGCTAGGGTCCTGAGCAGCAGTAGCTAGGCCCATATCTGAGACAGAGCACTCACCTACAGGAGAATGTGTGGGGAGGGGGCGCTTTACAGCTCCCTTGCGCTCACACACTGCTTCCATTCTGACAAGGAATGATTCCAGGACTGCCAACAACTGGTCCATAGGGACCGCAGGTGCACTGCCAGTTGCCTCAGGCAAGTGTGGAGAAGCAGGTGTACCAGACTCCATATCACCACCCTGAGACCTTATACACTACTACAGTGAATATACAGTCCACCCACTGGCTACGCTGAGGCTGAGGAGGGGATACCCGGAGGAATCAAAAACCCTTAAGGACCGCTCAGTTCTGCTGAAGAAACCGCGCTGTGAAGCCTGAGGAGAGTGAAGAATCTGAGGAGATTCGCGCCACCGCTAAAGGCCGAAAGTAAAAGCGCCGTGGCTTCAAGAAAGTGGCCGCAGATATAACTGCGCCATTGAACCACGGCAAGATGGCCGCCGAGCGCATTATTAAAAAAAAACATCCAGCGCTAATGGCGCACGCAATAAGTCCCCACCTCACAAACCAGAACACTGCTCCTCTTCCCAGAGTCTAACAGACATGAGCGCCCCCAGTCAGGCCAGAGTGACCCCCCAAGCACATCACCAGTGCAGAGAGCAGCATAACAGGGGGGAGACAGGGGGGAGACAGGGAGAAACCCCCCCCATATAAAGAAACACAGCCAGCATGTACTCACCTGCAGCAGGAGAGACTTACCCGTCCCAGAGGGACCCACTGGCTTGTTTCATGCAAACCTATCACAGAGCAGTACTGTGTAGCTGTCGGCCCGGTCCACCGCGAAAGATACAGTCAGTCAGGTACTGTTCGATCTTGAAAGGACCATAAAAGCAACCCGGCCACCCCTGGAGTCATGGGGCATGTCGTGAACTGAGTCTCACGCACACAAGGCGAAGATCAGCACGCTCGATGGTCGGACAGGGAAGACTACGAGGATACTAGTGTACCCAGCCGACAGTTGATTGAAGGTCTAAAAAATAAAATTCCCAAAGGAATAAAATTTAAAAATAAAATCTTCCAGGAGACTGGCTCCTGAGAGCCACATCTTCTCCTTCTGCTAGGCAGAAAAAACAACAGGCTGCTAGCTGCAGGTAGGAGGGTAATGTCCGGAGGGACCGCCCCCCTGGGCGGGGCTGTTCAGCTCTGGTTTGTTCTAGAATGTATGTTTTTAACATCTAAAATTCTGCCTAGATCTTCTCCTGCGAGCAGGGACATATACCCACACGTTTACAGTATCCAGCTGTGTCAGTCCATGGACGATAAGAGAAATAGGAATTTTTCGTCATACTTACCTGTAAAATCCTTTTGAGTACATTTAAAAAAATATATATATATATATATATATATATATATATATATATATATATATATATATATATATAATATACGTAAACATTGGCATCTGTTAGGAAACGACCGGATCATTAAAACTGTTTTACCAACTAATCTACAGGTTATCTTTGGGGGAGTTCCCTCCCTTAGAGATAGGGGTGGCTCCCAATGTAGTGGGACCCAACCAATCCTTTCAGAACCTCTCGGGTTACCATCAGTGTCGCAAATGTCAAGGTTGTAAGCTCAACAAAAGTAAGGTGAGGAAGACTGAGAACTTTTTTCCCCACCAGTTCATCAAAAGAAGACACTATTGAGCCCTTCATCACTTGTAGCTCGACGGGCATTGTGTATCTTTTACAGTGCCCGTGCGGGCTTCAATATATAGGCCGGACTAAATGATCTATGCAGGTCAGATTGAGAGCATATCACCAACATTAAAATACGCTTCAAATATCACTCAGTCTCAAAACATATCTGCCATAACCGTGACCCAGCCAATACACTATTCTGATAAATTCAGTGCCCACTGGAGGGCTAGTTAGGGAGCTCTCACGACTCGAGATGGCATGGAGCCATAGAGTAAGGTGCTACACTCCGTATGGCCTGAACATACACAGATGTCAACGCCTTCATAGATAATGGCTGATTACTGATATTAATATGTTTTCCAGTTGATGATATTGGTTGTAAACCAGCTCAGAGTTCTGGGTAGATCCTTGGATCCTGATATTTTTCTTATTTCACATTTCATTTTTCAACCCTTTTTCCATTCTTCTTGGGGAGTGGTAATTATGAATTTTTAACAATTATTCTGAGTTATTAATTTCAGATCTTTTTTGGCCTATATCAATCAGGGTAGGTGAATGATCATCTCCTTGACTCAAGGTACTCGTTTGCAGAGGGCTGGCATATAGCTGCCATCTCTTAATTTCATTTTAGTTTTACCCTAGTGTGTGCCTTGTGCCATTTGAAAGTGGTGACTAGACCTCACATTGTTTGTTATATTGTCCATCTTGTTTAATTTTTATCCATTTTAAATTCGTTATTAACCACTTAAGGACCGGACCAATACAGACCATAATGACCAGAGGCGATTTCACATTTTGGCACTGCGCTGCTTTAACTGGAAATTGTGCGGACATGCAATGTTGTACCCAAACGAAACTTGCATCCTTTTCTTCCCACAAACAGAGCTTTCTTTTTAATGGTATTTGATTGCAAATATATATTTATTTATTTTTTTGCAATATAAAAAAAAAAAAAAAAAAAAAAAAAAGGGAAAAAGACTGAAAATTTTTGAAAAAAAAAAAAAATATAGGATTTTTGTACTCACCGTAAAAACCGTTTCTCTGACGTTCATGGACTGACACAGCTGTCATACTGATTACGTGTGGGTATATGTCCCTGCTTGCAGGAGAAGACCTAGGCAGAATGTTAGATGTTAAAAAACATTCTATAACAAACCAGAGCTGAACAGCGGTCCCTCCAAACATTACCCTCCCACCTGCAGCTAGCAGACCTCAGTTCGTAACAAAGCAGTACAAACCTTAAAAGTTAGAGTGGGTGCTGTGTCAGTCAATGGACGTCAGAGAAACGGATTTTACGGCGAGTACAAAAATCCCATTTTCTCTTATCGTCCATGGACTGACAGCTGTCATACTGATTACGTGTGGGACGTCCCAAAGCAGTATAAGAAAAAGGGTGGGAGCAAAATAGTAAAGTTACAACCAAATCCTCACTCCAAACCAGCAGAGCTCCTCAACGGAGGAGTTGCAACATTAAACAGCAGCCTGCAACACTTTGCGGCCGAAGGAAGCATCCGAAGATGCAGCCACATCAACCTTATAGAATTTTGAAAAGGCATGAACGGACGACCAGGTCGCCGCCTTGCACACTTGTGCAACCGACGCTTGATGTCGGAAAGCCCAGGAAGCACCAATTGCCCTGGTCGCATGCGCCGTAACCGGAAAGGGAGGGGCCACCCCCTTAATGGCATAGGCCTGTATAACAGTCTGACTGATCCATCTAGAAAAAGGTGGCAGACGACACCGCTCGGCCCTGTTCGGAACAGAGACAGACACAACTAGTGAGTCATATCACGTACCACATAAAATGTGTGAAGCGCAAACCCTCTGGAATGTGATGTGTGAGGACACAAGGACGGGAGGACAATGTCCACATGTAGGTGAAAAGCCAAGACCACCTTTTGTAAAAGGAAAGTCGGACGCAACACTGCCTTATCCTTATGGATGACCAAATAAGGCGACTTGCAGGACAAGGCCGCCAACTCAGACACCCGTCTGACTGAAGTAATGGCCACTAAGAAGGCCACCTCCTGAGACAAGGTCAAAAGGGGAATATCTCTGATATTTTCACAGGGAGGTTCCTGGAGAACCAAAAGCACCAAAGTCAAATCCCGAGGAGGGAGAGGAGGTTTCAACAGGAGGGAGCACATGGCGAACCCCCTGCACAAAAGTTGCAACCAAGGAATGACCCGCTAGCGGTTGCTGAGGGAAGATGGCCAAGGCCGAAAACTGACCCCTAATGGTACTCAAAGCAAGCATTTGGGTCACACCACGCTGCAAGGACCGCAGGATACTGGGGACGGAATACGTCTGTAGACGCTAGTCCAGCTCATTGCACATAACGATGTAAGCTTCCCAGGTATGGTGATATATCTTTCAAGCGGAAGACTTCTGTGCCCTGAACATGGTCGAAATGACCGAATCCGAGAGACCTCGGACTCTCAGCACCTGGCTTCCAATAGCTATGCCGTTAAGTCAGAGACTGTAAAAGAGGATGAAAAACAGGACCTTGAAACAGAAGGTCCTCCCTTATTGGCAACCACCAAGGAACGTCCGCGATGAGACGTACCAGATCAGCGTACCAATGACGCCAAGAGCCACCCGGCGCAAGAGGATCCCCGGAATCCCTTCGGCCACAACCCTGCGCAACAGGCGAGGAAGCAGCTGCAGCGGAGGATAACAGATATCAGGTGATAATGACCCCATGGGGCCCACCAACGGATCCGAGGCATCCATCCAAGGATCCCTGGACCTGGCCACAAACCTTGATGCCTTACGATTGAGTCGAGAGGCCCTCAGGTCCACAACCGGCATGTCCAGGTGTAAGGACCACTCTCCTGGTCCAGCGTCTGGCGACTCCGATAGTCTGCCGGTCAATTGTCTACGCTTGAACGTAGACGGCCGATAGAGACCACATGGGGAGGTATATTCTGATTGCCCGTATTTCCAGAACATTGGTCGTAAACGGCTTCGTCCGGAGTCCAAAGCCCTGGGGCTGACAGGACTCCACCCCAGCCCGTCAGGCGGTCGTGAACACCTTCCACTGGATGGGGAGGGACGACTTCCCGGACCGAAGAGTTGGGGACCCCAACCACCACGCCAGGGACGCCCTGAGTTGGTGACTCATCTGGATCTGAAGATCCAAGGACAATGGGGATTTGTCCCAAGTGGACAAGATCTCTTACTGTTATGCCCGTGTAGGTGATTGGGCATAAGGAACAGCCTCGAACGAAGCCCTCGTGAGTCCCAGGACTCTCATGCAAAAAACGGGTTGACGACCATTTCCGAGACGTCAGGACCCGCACTACAGACTGAAAAGTCAGTAACTTCTCCAGGTTTAGGAATACCTACGTCTCCATGGAGTCCAGGATCAGACCGAGATACTCCAAATGCTGAGCCGGGACCAGGACCGACTTCTGAATGTTCGGGAGCCACCCGAAGTCCCAAAGGGTCTGACTGACAAGAGTCACACTTCTAATTCTGAGCCATTGTCTGCTCTTAGAAGATCGTCCAGATAGCCTATAATGGCAATGCCTCGCTGTCTCAGCAAGGCTAGAACCGGAGCAAGCACCTTGGTAAAAAACCTTTGGTGCCGAGGCTAGGCCGAAGGGAAGAGACACAATTGATAGTGGTCTTCGCCGATCGCAAGCGCAGAAACTACTGTTGACGTGCGCAGATCGGATCATGCAAGTAGGCGGCCTTGATGTCCAAGGATGCCAGAAAATCCCCTTGGAGTGTAGCGAACACCGCGCGAATGGATTCCATGCGGAACTTTTGCACCATCACAAAGGCAGTCAGGCCTTGAGGCCCAGGATTGGCCGAACCCCCGTCCACCTTTTGGGACTACAAACTCGATTAGAAACCCTGAACCACCTCACCTGTGACGGAACCGGCACAATCACTCCGGACCTGATCAATCCTGTACAGCCCTTAAGAGGGCCGCCCGACGGGCAGGAAGGAGAGGGAGAATTGAGGGATAGAACCTGTCTGGGGGCCAGGAATGGCATTCTATCCTGTGGTGACCACCTCGCACACCCACCGGTCGGAGATCCGGGAGGTCCACCGAACCGTGAACCTGCAAGGACGTCCCCCCACCCCAGCGTAGGGCAGGGGCAAGACTCCATGCGGCGGTGGGCTTGGCAGCTTGCTAGGCTTACGCACCCAGGGATGCTTATGTCCCCCAGCCGCACTTTTTCCAGTCTGGAAGGGTTTACCCGTGGATTCTGACTGACGAGAAGAAACTCATTCTTCTTGCCGGAAAGGAAGGGCCCAGCCTACGGTGGGGCTCCTTTTTCTGTATCAGACTGAGGAAGCAAGGTGCTCTTACCCCCTGTGACATCCATAATAATGGCATCCAGGGCAGCCCCAGTCTACCGCCCTTAAAGGGCAGCTTTTTGGAAGCTAGGTCGGCCGACCAGCATTTCAGCCAGATAAGGCGATGCAGCACCACAGCAGATAGAGGCCCCAGATATTAAAGGGGCCGCATCCAAAGTGGCATCGCACACAGACTAAACCCTGCGCCAGTTGGTGAGACAGGGTAATGGTCTCAGAAGGGAGATTATGCTCCTGAACCGCCTGGTGCAAAATCTTTGACATCCTGCGAGCGTCTTGAGACACAAGTGTCGCCTCCCCTATAGGGTGTAAGGCAGACCCCAATAAGGTAAACATAGTTCCACTCACCACTTCTGACCTCCTGTCAGTGGGATCCTTAAATGCAGGAGTCCCTTGCATTGGGAGCGTGGTAGCCTTATTCAAACGGGCGACCGGGGGAGTCGACCACTGGGGGGAGAGCCCACTTATTAACCAGGTCCTCCTTAAAGGGGTACCTCATGGCTAGGCGCCGCGGGACCAACAGTCTTCTGCGGCTTATCCCAGACTTAGTCAATGAATGTATCAAAAAAAGGCACATAGGGGGTTTTGATAGAGTATGGCGTTTGCAGCCTTTTTCTTTTGTAGGGCTCTCGCAAATAGCTTCCCGACTTTGTTACTCATAAAAGAGTTTGTCAATGCAAATTTGCGTTTCAGCGTCGCTTTGAGCTCTGATAACAATTCCTCTCTTGCCTTAAGGTCAGAAAGGCAGTTGGCCGCTAAGGAGAGTTTATGTGCATGTTCTAAAGTTTTAACCCGATTAGACAGTTCCTCAATGCGAGCTTTCCTGAGCTTGTGTCTCTTGCCCATCAGGGAGATAAGCTCGCCTCGAACAACACATTTGTGTGCGGCCCAGATCGTGGTAGGGGAAATATCCTCTGCAACGTTGACGGCAAAATAATGGGAGAGAGTCTGCTATTGAGTGGGTATAGTCCAGATCTGACAGCAGGGAGTCATCCATGCACCAGATCTCAGACCTAGAGTGCCACAGTGGAAAGGTTAATGTCAAGGTAATGGGGTTGTGGTCCGATAGTAGCCCAGGTTCGATCGTGGCCTCAATAAGCAGGGTTAGGTCGTTCTGCGAGAGAAAGAAATGGTCAAGTCTAGAATACTTATTGTGTGGAGGGGAAAAGAAGGTAAAGTCTTTAACGTTCGGATTCAGCGTACGCCAAGTATCATGAAGGGCAAGGGTGCACAGTTGTGATTTGATCGCACGGAGAGCTCTATACGTCATACACGAGGACCCATTGGATGTATCCAGGGCCGGGGTCAATGGAACATTGAAGTCACCTCCTAAAATAAGAGTGCCAGATTGAAAAGCTGTAAGTTGATGAAGTGTGGTGCGGAAGAAGAAGGATACCTGTTGAGAATTCGGGGCATAGATGTTTGCGATGGTCAGGGGTCTACCGTGAAGCGTGCCTTTGGTGTCTTTTTGGATCTCTGAGATCGGGATGGGGCAATGTTTAGAAATTAGGATAGAGACGCCTTTGGATTTTGCCTCCTCATTAGCAGCATGGTATACCGTCGGAAAAAAAGGATTATGAAGCTTAGGGATACTGTCTGCTCTGACATGCGTTTCTTGGATAAGCACAATGCGAGTTTTGGCTTTCTGAAGAGAGTAAAGTAGTTGCAACCGTTTTTCCGGGGTATCCAAACCGCAAAATATTCAGAGAATATAATTTAAGTTGCAGTGGGGATCCCCGACAACGCAGGTTTGTAGTGGCAGATTCGGAGGCTTCCGTCAGTGATGGGGAGCTCTGGATAGTGCGAAGAAGAGGGGGGAGTTATGTAGGTGTCAGTACAAGTTAGGAGTATACAGTAATCGTACGGGATTAACCGGAGGAGGAGGATGGACGACGCAAACCACCTCTGAGGGGGGGGGGGGGGAACAAAGATTCTGAGAATTACAGAGCGTATAGGACGACAGCACGTCTAGCAGAGTGCTGGCCTCACTATACGCCACCGTGTGGGGGTTGACCCAAACCAGAAGTATGCAATTAACCACAGAAGTGCGGGATGGTCCGCCACCTCAGAGCATATGAAACCTATTAAGGGGAGCTACTTCCCCTAGGAAACAGCAATGGGGGGGTGAGGGGATGAGGATGAGGATATGTAGTAATGAACCAAGAAATATACACTGAAGGAGGCAGGATACTCATAGGTGCCCGAATATTGTCAGGCACATAGAACAATCCAGTGGGAGCTGGGGCTGAACCAAACAAAACCCAATGCAGCAAACCCCCCTGCTGGATTACCCCCGCAAGAAATGGTGCGGATGACCCAGCAAGGGGGTAGGAGAAACTTACAGTAGTGAAACCATTCTACGTAGATAATAGCTTTATGCAACAAAACAATGTAAAGCAATAAGCATTCCTAAAACATAGCGCATCATTTCGTATCTGACTATCGTGAGAGGACATCAAGGTCCTCGGCAAGTGATGCTATTGGATACCGTATATGAAGAAGGACACAGTATCTGGCATAGGTCCCCCGTGTGTCAGCAACGACGAGTCTGCAGTATACCAACTCTTTTAGTTATATTCTTTTATCTTCCCCATTTTTTTTTTTTTTTATGCACTTATTTTTTGTGAAGTTATCCAAAGGATTAGCTAAATCAAAAGAACACTAGATTAACCACTTCACGCCCCGTCAATAGCGAATTGACGTCCGGGAAGTGGTTGCATTATCCACACTGGACGTCATATGACGTCCTGCAGGATAATGCCTTGCACGCGCCCGCGTCCCTCGGACACAGCGCTTTCCCGATCACGGTAAACAGCCAATTTCATTGGCTGTTTACCATGTGACCGGCTGTGTCAAAGTCACAGCCGATCACATGTCACAACAAACTCGGCGGCGCGCTCCGTGCGCGCCGCCAGAGGCTTGCAGAGCGGGGATCGGGGAAGGCAAGTGTCCCTTGGACACAGCGCGTCCCTGATCAGGGTAAACAGCCAATGAATTGGCTGTTTACCACGTGACCGGCTGTGTCCAATCACAGCCGGTCACAAATGTAAACAAAGAGCAGGAGTTACTATCTGATCCCTGCTTTCTCCTCGTACACCGATCTGTGAGGAGAGAGAAGAGATCAGTAAGTTAGCTCAGTGTAGTTTGTCTACATTTTACAGTAGACAACACGACCCCCCCCCCCCAATAAAGAGGACCTGTCACACAGCCCAGCCCATCTGTCAATCAATCAGCCCATCTGTCAATCAATCAATCCGCCCATCTGTCACAGGCCCACCTCCATCGGTACCGCCACACAGGCTACCAGTGCCGCCATCGGTACCAGTACCGCCATCAGGCCCAGCATCTATACTGCCACACAGGCCTGCTACCAGTATCACCACTAGTGCCGCCGTCGGTAGTGCCACCACCACCTGTACCACCACCACACAGGCCCACCACTAATACCTCCATCGGTGCTACCACACAGACCGCCACCACTACCACCAGCAGTACCATTACACAGGCCCACCAATAAGCACTGCCATAATGTCCCAAAAGGGTTTACACACCTGAGGCATATGCCATTCTTGCCATGTTGGATGATGAGAGCAGCGGGGAGCTCCCATTATCCGATTCTGGTTCGGAATACGAGCCAGTGGAGGATAGTGGCTCAGAGTCCGAGTCCCTGGAGGAAACCGTCCCTCCCAAAAAAAAGGCGATCAGCACCAAGATCAGGAGAACTGCCCACCACCAGCAGCGCCATACCCCAGGAAGAGGAGCCCAGTACAAGTAATGGAAATGCACGCCCAACCCGAAGAATCCAGCCCCAGTCCTACCTTCCCGATGCCCTGGCAAACCCCTTATGGTTTTCTATTTTTCTAAATTCGATTATTTTTGTTTATTTTTCCCACAAGATTTGCTGCAGAATATAGTGGATCAAACTAATCTGAATGCATCCCAATTTATTGCTGCCAACCCCGATTCTTCCTACGCCCGCATGTTCCAGTGGCGGCGTCTAACATTGGACGAATTTAAATTGTTTTTGGGCCTTATGTTCAATAAGGGGCTTACAAAAAAGAACGAAGTCCATTCATATTGGTCCAAACGCCCCATCCAACACATGCCCAGGAAAAGATACGACATGATTATGCGCTTTCTCCACTTCAATGACAATTCACAGTGCCCTCCCCGAGATCATCCCAACTACGACAAATTGTACAAGATACGCCCCCTAATCAATGCCTTTTCCCAGCGATTTGAAGAAGTTTTCATCCCAGACCAAAAAATTTGTGTGGACGAGTCCCTCGTACATTTCACCGGCCGACTGCAGTTCAAGCAGTACATACCAAGCACGAGAGCCAGGTATGGGTTAAAATTAAATAAAATTATGCGATCGAGCCACTGGATAAGTCTTCAAATTCAGGATCGACGAAGGCAAAGACTCCCAGCTCCAGCCCCGTAATTGCCCCACATATATTGGAACCAGTGGGAAAATTGTCTGGGAGTTGGCATTCCCCCGGTTCGGAAAAGGTTACCATTTATATGTTGACAATTACTATACCAGCCTGCCCCTTTTTCGCCACCTTTACAGTAAACAAACCCCGGCCTGCGGTATCTTCAAAAAAAAAAAAAAAAAAAACGGAAGGGATTCCCACAAAATTTATTGACCAAAAAATTGCGACCTGGAGAATCGGCATTCATGAGGAACGAGGAGGTGTTGGCCATGAAGTGGAGGGACAAGAAAGATGTCCACATCCTCTCTACGATCCACAATGACACCGTGGTGGAGATCCCAAGAAGACGCGGCCCCATTGTAAAGCCCGAATGTGTCCACGACTACAATTTGTACATGGGGGGGGGGTGGATTTAAACGACCAGATGCTACAGCCCTACTTAAGAAAGTCCCGTTATTGGCACAAAAAAGTTGCGTTTCACCTTTTTCACATGGCCCTTTTTAATTCGTTTGTCTGCTACCAAAAAGCAACTCAAAATCACCAACTCCACTACCTCCAATATATCGAAGATATCATCGATGCCCTCATTTACCAACAAGATCCCGCCCCAGGAAGCATTCGCTCTGATAGTGTGAGTCGGCTTCATGAGCGACACTATCCCTTTAGCATCCCCCCCACAGAATCTGGAAGAAGACGCCAAAAGAAATGCCGTGTATGAAGCAGAGGAGTAAGAAGAGACACCAGCTATTATTGTCCCTCCCAACCTGGCCTGTGCATCGGAAATTGCTTCAAAAATCATACATCCATTAGTTCCCCTTATTATTAACAGACTGCCATTTCCCCATTGGCCTGCTACCATGTTACTAACTACCTTCCATGTTAATTAACTGACCCTGGCCTGTTTACCGACGATGTCATTGCTTGCCGATTTTTTTTTTAACAAGAAGAAAATGTTTTATTTAGATCTTTACAATACAAGCGATGCAAACACACAATCCTTTACATGAAGGACAATACTCAGTAACTTAGAAAACCACAACAATATTAACCACAGGATGAGTGAGAATAAGGTCCCAGGAACTTCCAACGTTAGATCAGGAGGTAGACATTACAGCATAATATCCCAGGATAACCGATTTGGGGGGGGGGGAAGGGAGAGGGGGGGGAGGGGGGAGAAGGGAAGGAAGGGGCGAGAAGGAACCTCAAGTAAATGGATAAACAACATAACAAAACAGGTCATCAACTCACAGGAGAACCAACCTATGGATTCAGGGCCGTGGTGCATCCCCAGCCCGTGCGTCCTCCAGGGACCCCTCCCCCCAGGCATCTATCCATCCCGACCATATTTTATCAAATTTGTTGGGGCAGTTCCGATTAAGGTAGGTAAGTTTGTAGAGTGGCAACACTGAGTTCACAACCGTACGCCACATAGAAACTGTAGGTGGCACCGGGTCTTTCCAATGGAGGAATATCACCTTTCGTGCATAAAAGGTGGCATAGCCCAGAAACAGCCTGGTATACTTGCCCCGGACCGTTGCCCCAAAGATGTTAAGCAGCAATGCCCGAGAATCAGGTCTCAAGTCCAGGGCCACTATTCCATTGAGGCTGTCCACTACCCCCGTCCAGTAATCCACCAGACGTGGGCAGGTCCAGATCATGTGTAGGAAGGAGGCGGCCTGCAGGTCACACCGAGGACAATTCACCGGGGTCTCCGGGTTCATAAGGGTCAGTCGTTTTGGAGTGAAGTAGGCCCTGTGGAGGAACTTAACATGCAAAAATCGGTCTTTGGCCGAGATCATGTTCGTCACAAAGGAGGATAGGGTAGACTCCCATTCCTCCTCCGTCAGGTCAGGGATGTCCCCCCTCCATTTAATCATAGCTTTCTCAAGCTTTCCTTTGGGGCTTACGGACAAACAGAAGTACAGGGAGGATAGGGGTTTATTGCTTGCCGATTTAAACCACGTTTCTGACCTCCACGTGCACCAACCTTAGCCTGTTTACCGACGATGCCTCTGCCTGCCGATTTAAACCACGTTTCTGACTTCCACGTGTACCGACCTTGGCCTGTTAATCGACCATGTTTTTGCCTGCCACTTGGACTGATCTTTTGGCCATCTACTTTTAGTACACAGGGGTCTCACATATGTGAGGGGCTTCAGAATAGCGTTCTGAGTAGAGAACACCAGTTTTTCGTTTTCTGTGCTCCAAGAACAGGGTCTGGTTGCCCGGAGGCTTCAAAGCGATTTGGGTGGGAGAAGCCTCTACCCCTGTCCCCCTGGCCCTAAGCTTGATGGTCCTTCCTGCTGCCTGGACCAATACTTTGGCTGTGTTGACCATATATCTGCCTGCTGCCTCTACTGACTTTGGACAACATTTTTGCCGGGACACCTCTGCCTGCTACCTGGACCTGTGCTTTGGCTGTGCTCTGGCTGTGCCGACAGTATCTCTGCCTGTGCGAACTATGGACAGTATTCCTGCCTGCTGCCTGGATGATTGCTTTTGCTGTTGCTGACCTCATCCCTGCCTGGACCGATGCTCTCCTCTGTGGACCACTGCACTTCTAAAACCACAGGTAATCTTTTGTTATTTGGTATGTACCTGCTATGTGTTCGATATATGAAGGGCCTTCAAAAATGTGACCGGTAGTCAGAAAATATGTGCAATTAATGCTGCTAGAATGCCTGGAGGTGCTACTTGGATGTTGGGCCTCTGTATGTGGCCAGGCTGTGTAAAAGTCTCACACATGTGGTATCGCTATACTCAGGAGGAGTAGCAGAATGCATTTTGGGGTGTCATTTTTGCTATGTATATGCTATGTGTTAGAAATATCTTATAGACAACTTTGTGTAAAAAAAAAAAAAAAAAATGCATTTTCATTTTTTCTCTACATTTTCCAAAACCTTCTGGAAAAAAAATGAACCGTTCAAAAGACTCAATGCTTCATAGATTATACGTTGGGGTGTGTGCTTTCCAAAATGGGGTCATTTGGTGGAAAATTCCATTGTCCTGGTGCTCCAGGGCCTTCAAAAATGTAATAGGTGGTTGAGAAAGGATATGTGCAATTTATGCTTGTAGAACGCCTGAAAGTGCTACTTCAATGTTGGGCCTCTGTATATGGCCAGGCTGTGTAAAAGTCTCACACATGTGGTATCCCTATACTCAGGAGGAGTAGCAGAATGTATTTTGGGGTTTAGTTGCAATTATGCATATGCTGTGTGAGAGAAAAAAAAAAAAAAGTTAATGACCAGCTTGTGTTAAAAAAATAAAAATAAAATCCAAATTGTCCCAAGAATTGTGGGAAAAAAAATACAACCTTAAAAAAACTCATCATGCCTCTTAGTAAATACCTTGGACTGTCTACTTTCCAAAAAGGGGTAATTTTGGGGTATTTGTACTTTCCTGGCTTGTTAGTGTCTCAAGAAATGAGATATGCCTTCAGTACATCAGGCGTGATCAGATGTGATAAATTTTCAGTGATTGCCACCATAGTTTGTAGTAGAGGTCGACCGATATGGGTTTTTCTCTGGCCGATGCCGATATTTAGAAATCTGGGCGGCCGATGGCCGATTTTTGTGGCCGATTAAAAAAAAAAAAAAAAAACCTCACCCACTCCACTCCTTCCTGCTTACTCCCGTCACTCTAGCACACACTTGATGTCCTCAGTACAGATGGCACTGGCAGGTGGCACTGGTTTGGAACTGGCAGGTGGCACTGGTGTGGAATTGGCAGGAGGCACTGATTAGCACTGGCAGGTGGCACTGTTTGGCACTAGAAGATGGCGCTGGTTTGGAACTGACAGATGGCACTATTGACACTGGCAGGTGGCACTAGCAGGTGGCACTGATTGGCACTAGTTTGGAACTGACAGATGGCACTGGTTTGAAACTGACAGATGGCATTGGCACTGGCAGGTGGCACTGGTTTGGAGCTGACAGATGGCACTATTGGCACTAGCAGGTGGCACTGGTTTGGAACTGACAGATGGCACTAGTTTGGGACAGATGGCACTGATTGGCAGTGGCACTGGTTGGCGGTGGCGTGTGGCGCTGGCGGGTGGCACTGGCTGGCGGGTGGCACTGGCTTGGAACTGACAGATGGCATTGGCACTGGTTTGGAACTGACAGATGGCACTGATTGGCAGTGGCACTGGCTGGCGGTGGCGTGTGGCGGTGGCGGGTGGCACTGGCTGGCGGTGGCGGGTTGCACTGGCTGGCAGGTGGCACTGGCTTGGAACTGACAGATGGCACTGGTTTGGAACTGAGATGGTATTGGAACTGGCAGATGGCACTGATTGGCAGTGGCACTGGCTGGTGTGTGTCACTGACAGATGGCACTGATTTTGCGGACCCAGCAGCTAAATTACATCAGCCAATGATTGGGCTGCTTTAGAAAGGGGGCGGGGCCACATACACGTAGCGACCTGCCCAGATACCATCCCAATAGCTGGTGTAATATAGCTGCTGGGTCCCGCCCACCCCGGCCGGGTCCCGCCCACCCCGACATCGAGCTGACAGCTCCTCTCTCTCTCTCTCCTCTCTGCTCACACACTCAGCGGCTCTGGCTGCATCAAGCGCCGCTCTGTGTGTGAGCAGAGAGGAGAGAGAGACAGAGAGGAGCTGTCAGCTCGATGTCGGGGGTGGGCGGGACCCGGCCGGGGTGGGCGGGACCCAGCAGCTATATTACACCAGCTAATGGGATGGTATCTGGGCGGGTCGCTACGTGTATGTGGCCCTGCCCCCTTTCTAAAGCAGCCCAATCATTGGCTGGTGTAATATAGCTGCTGGGTCCCGCCCACCCCGGCCGGGTCCCGCCCACCCCCGACATCGAGCTGACAGCTCCTCTCTGTCTCTCTCTCTCCTCTCTGCTCACACACACTCAGCGCGGAGCTTGATGCAGCCAGAGCCGCTGAGTGTGGAGAAGTTAGAATGAGCGGCGGTTAATATCCAAATTAGGCCGATATTTGACAATAATCGGCCGATGCCGATTTATCAAAAATGGCCAAATATCGGCCGATATATCGGCCAGCCGATATATCGGCCAGCCGATATATCGGTCGACCTCTAGTTTGTAGACCCTATAACTTTCACAAAGACCAAATAATATACACTAATTTGGGTTATTTTTACCAAAGATATGTAGCAGTATACATTTTGGCACAAATTTATGAAGAAAAATTACTTATTTGCAAAATTTTACAATAGAAACTAAAAAAAAAAAAAAAAAAAAAAAAAAAAAAATCGCTAAAAATCGCAAAAAAAAAACCCAGTGGCGATTACATACCACCAAAAGAAAGCTCTATTTGTGAGAAGAAAATTATAAAAATTTTGTTTGGATACGGTGTAGCATGACTGAGTAATTGTCATTCAAAGTGTGAGAGTACTGAAAGCTGAAAATTGGTCTGGGCGGGAAGGTGCATAAGTGCATGGTATTGAAGTGGTCAAGCAAAAAAAAAAAATCGTTATAGTCGATGACTAATCGAAAAAATTAATCGCTAGATTAGTCGACAAAATAATCGTTAGTTGCAGCTCTACTGTGCAGGCAGTTCAGTCAAAGTCAGTTGGGACACAGAAGCTGCATAGATCTAGTCGAATGTCAAAATTAGACCTGCAGACAGGAAGGGGTGCATTTGGATCTGTGCACCCACTTCTATAGGTGATCTCTCTGGTGGATGCAGATGCAGCAAAAAGTGGCTCAGCATACAGGGCCTGTCTGAATGAGTCCTTAGAGCCCATTCACACAGGGGCAACACGACTTCCAGCACGATTTTATGAGGCAACTCAGACACGACCTGAGTATGAATCACAGCACGACCTGGAGCTACTTACAAGGCAACTCCAAGTTGCCTGCAGGACAGGAGAAATTCCAGTGGCCAATCAAACAAGAATCAGCTCTGTGGGAGGGAGGGGGGAGAGAGAGTTTTGCAGGAGAAATGTATGTTATCTTCCTGGAGAGTCGCTCCTATTAAGACAGGGAGAGGCGACTCCCATTGAAATGAATGGGTAAAGGTCGCCTAGGAGTCGGATTGAAGTAGTACAGGGACCTTTTTTGAAGTCGGAGCGACTGCAGTAGTGTGCATAAGGACAGCTCCATTAACTTACATTGATTTCTTCAGCCAGTGCGACCTGAGGCGACTAGGGGCGACCTGGGGCGATTTGGAGTCGGATCCAAAGACGCCCCTGTGTGAATGGGCTCTTAGGGGAATTTATCAAAACTAGAGCAGACATCATTTGGAACAGCTGTGCATAGCAACCAATCAGCTCATAGCTTTCATTTTTAAAGATGAACAAGCTGAAGATGGAACCGATTGGTTGCCATGCACTGCAGTTTCAGATTCTGACTGCACCAGTTTTGATAAATTCCCCTGTGTTTTACATTTCTTACTCCTAAATACTTCATTCTAAGTACAGCACATTCTTTGTTAAAGTAGTTGTAACGGCACAACATTATATGCATGAAGGTAAAAAACCTGTGTGCGCAGCAGTCCCCCTAGCCCCACCTAATACATATGTGAGCCTCCTCTCGATCCAGCGATGTCCGCAAGAGCCTTGGCTGTCTGGAGATGCGCACTCCCGATTGGCTTTTGGCAGCAGGGGGAGCCATTGGTTCACACTGCTGTCAATAAGAAGAAGGAGGGAGCGGAGTCAAGTCATGGCTATGTGTGCGAATGGACACAGAGCCGCAGCTCAGGAGCGTGCCTGCTTGGGTGCCCCCCATAGCAAGCTGCTTGTTGTGGGGGCACCCGGAATGAGGGAGGAGCCAGGAGTTCTGGTGAGGAACCTAGGAGAATCCAAGCTACTCTGCAAAACCACTGCAGATGGCAGGCAAGTATAAAAAAAAAGCACTTTAATATCACTTCAAGGTTAGCTGTCTGTAGTAAAGGATATGCAATAGAACAGTTTTATTTAATCAAAATGAGTGTACTGAGGTTTGTACAGTCTGCTATATACTTGCTTGTGGCACTGTCATTAAAGCATATGGCTCCTCCCACTGTTGATGCAATCTGACCACACCCACGTGTTGGCATGGCGCCGCAATATTGCCACATAACATTTTTCTTGGGGGGGGGGGGGGGGAGGAGAATTGGTGTAAAAGAATGTCCAGCCCCAGGTGCCAGATGTGCTAGCTACACCACTATTGTCGTCATTCCATAGAAAACAATAATAATCCCACCTAATCGCAATATTAAAGTGGAGTTTCACCCTCTTTTACAACTTGTTTGCATCCTATGTATACATGTCCACTAAAGACTAATTGAGAGATATATATATATATATATATATACATATACACACACACACACACACACACACACAGTGCCTTGCGAAAGTATTCGGCCCCCTTGAACTTTTCATCCTTTTGCCACATTTCAGGCTTCAAACATAAAGATATAAAATTTTATTTTTTTGTGAAGAATCACCAACAAGTGGGACACAATTGTGAAGTGGAACGAAATCTATTGGATTTTTGAAACTTTTTTAACTAAGAAAAAAATGAAAAGTGGGGCGTGCAAAATTATTCGGCCCCCTTGCGTTAATACTTTGTAGAGCCACCTTTTGCTGCGATTACAGCTGCAAGTCGCTTGGGGTATGTCTCTATCAGTTTTGCACATCGAGAGACTGAAATTCTTGCCCATTCTTCCTTGCAAAACAGCTCGAGCTCAGTGAGGTTGGATGGAGAGCGTTTGTCAACAGCAGTTTTCAGCTCTTTCCACAGATTCTCAATTGGATTCAGGTCTGGACTTTGACTTGGCCATTCTAACACCTGGATACGTTTATTTGTGAACCATTCCTTTGTAGATTTTGCTGTATGTTTGGGATCATTGTCTTGTTGGAAGATAAATCTCCGTCCCAGTCTCAGGTCTTTTGCAGACTCCAACAGGTTTTCATCCAGAATGGTCCTGTATTTGGCTGCATCCATCTTCCCCTCAATTTTAACCATCTTCCCTGTCCCTGCTGAAGAAAAGCAGGCCCAAACCATGATGCTGACACCACCATGTTTGACAGTGGGGATGGTGTGTTGAGGGTGATGAGCTGTGTTGCTTTTACGCCAAACATATCGTTTTGCATTGTGGCCAAAAAGTTCGATTTTGGTTTCATCGGACCAGAGCACCTTCTTCCACATGTTTGGTGTGTCTCCCAGGTGGCTTGTGGCAAACTTTAGACGAGACTTTTTATGGATATCTTTGAGAAATGTCTTTCTTCTTGCCACTCTTCCATAAAGGCCAGATTTGTGCAGTATACGACTGATTGTTGTCCTGTGGACAGACTCTCCCACCTCAGCTGTAGTTCTCTGCAGTTCATCCAGAGTGATCATGGGCCTCTTGGCTGCATCTCTGATCAGTCTTCTCCTTGTCTGAGCTGAAAGTTTAGAGGGACAGCCAGGTCTTGGTAGATTTGCAGTGGTCTGATACTCCTTCCATTTCAAAATGATCGCTTGCACAGTGCTCCTTGGGATGTTTAAAGCTTGGGAAATCTTTTTGTATCCAAATCCGGCTTTAAACTTCTCCACAACAGTATTACGGACCTGCCTGGTGTGTTCCTTGGTCTTCATGATGCTCTCTGCGCTTTCAACAGAACCCTGAGACTATCACAGAGCAGGTGCATTTATACAGAGACTTGATTACACACAGGTGGACTCTATTTATCACCATCAGTCATTTAGGTGAACATTGGATCATTAAGAGATCCTCGCTGAACTTCTGGAGTGAGTTTGCTGCACTGAAAGTAAAGGGGCCGAATAATTTTGCACGCACCACTTTTCAGTTTTTTATTTGCTAAAAAAAGTTTCAAAAATCCAATAGATTTCGTTCCACTTCACAATTGTGTCCCACTTGTTGGTGATTCTTCACAAAAAAATAAAATTTTATATCTTTATGTTTGAAGCCTGAAATGTGGCAAAAGGATGAAAAGTTCAAGGGGGCCGAATACTTTCGCAAGGCACTGTATATATATATATTTTTTTAAACTCACAGTTTTATAGTGATATGTTTATTTCTCGCGCCGCGGCCGCAACAGGTCTTCTAGCGTCATCCACTGACCGCTATGCCTCCTGGGAGATGTTTTTCTTCAATCCCAGGAGGCCCTGTGCCATCTCATCTCATTTCCATTTTAATCAATGCACGCCCTCCCTTGGTCCGCCTGGAGCTCCTCCCCGATTTGTGAATGATGTGATTCCGAGATTCGGAACAAGAGGTGCGGGCGGGGGTCAGAATGATTGCACACAAAGAACCTGTGCGGCGGCACCCCCCCCCCCCCAGCGCAACAACTGTAGGGAAAAAAACAAAAATCCCGTCCTGCGGCAGCACCCACCCCCCCCCCCCCTCTCCACAACTGTGTAGGAACACAAAAAAAAAACAGTCACCACAGTCCCGCAGCAGCATCAACCCCCCCCCCCCTTCGCCCAACAGCATCCCACCCACCCAACAACTTTTTTTTACAATACAAAGTCCCGCGGCAGTAGCATCCCCCCCAAATCCCCCCCCCACAACTGTACAGTGCGATAAAAAAAAAGAAAAAAACCCCTACCCAGCGAGCCCTCCCTCCATCAACTGTACAGTGTGTTAAAAGGAAAAAAAAAAAAAAAACGTCCCGTGCACGACCCCCCGCTCAAGAACTTTAGTTAAAAATAAATAAATAACCCCCCCCCCCCCCCTCAACAACTGTACAGTGTGATAAAAAAAAAACCACGGCGGTGGCATCCCAGACCCCCCCCCCCCCCCCCAACCTTTGCAGTTAAAAAAAAAAAAAAGAAAAAGAACGCGTCCCACGGCGGCACAGACCCCCCCCCCTCATCAACTTTACAGTATGAAAAAAAAAAAAAAACCCGTCCCGCGGCGGCACCCTCTGCTGGGGGTTATGCAATGTTTTGTGGGCCATGCAATTCGATGTGCTGAAGGTGTTGCAATGTGCTGTAAATGATGCGATTCGATGTGCTGGGGTGATGCAATGTTCTGTGAGCCATGCGATTCGTTGTACCGGGGTGAAGCAACTCGTTGTGCTGGGGGATATGCAATCTAGATGCATAAATGAATTTGGTTGATGAGATTAGTACCGTATTTATCGGCGTATAACACGCACTTTTTTCCCCCTGAAAATCAGGGGAAAAATCGTGGGTGCGTGTTATACGCCGATAACCACATCCCTGGGCTGTCTCCGCTGACTGAGCGGAGCGAGATACACATAGCCGAATGTACTCGGCTGTACTCGGCTTTTCTCGGCTCCGCTCACAGTCACGCCCAGTCCCGCCATTGGACCTGTGTTATGTCCATCATAGGGCGGGACTCGGCGTGACTGTGAGCGGAGCCGAGAAAAACCGAGTATAGCCGAGTACACTCGGCTATGTGTATTTTGGCGGCGGCTCCGCCCAGTCCCTGCGTTCGGCGGCGTCCGCCCCGCAGTCTCGGCGCCAATTTTAAATCCGGCACGGCGACACTGGGGCAAGGCTGCACGGCGACAAGGCTGCAATGGACACTGACAAGGCTGCACGGCGACAAGGCTGCAATGGACACTGACAAGGCTGCACTGCGACAAGGCTGCAATGGACACTGACAAGGCTGCACTGCGACAAGGCTGCACTGCGACAAGGCTGCACTGCGACAAGGCTGCACTGCGACAAGGCTGCACTGCGACAAGGCTGCACTGTGACAAGGCTGCACTGTGACAAGGCTGCACTGTGACAAGGCTGCACTTAAATGCAAGTTATTTTTCCTTAAACTTCCCTCCTAAAAGTTTTTTTCCCTAAAATTTCCTCCTAAACTTGGGGTGCGTGTTATACGCCGATAAATACGGTATTTTTTTTTAAATGAAAAGCTGTACAGAAAACAGTAGCGTGTGTATGTGTGATATATATATATATATATATATATATATATATACACACACACACACACATATATATACACACACACACACACACACACACACACACACACACACATATACACACACACCCCAAGATTATATATAATTTATTGAACATGCAGTATATTTACTGTTTCCTGCAGGGAGGAGGGGTGGAGAGGTTTGCATAGAAAAGTGTCAACTTCCTCTGACACTGCCGTTGCTATGGAAACCTGACCTGAAACCTATTACACTGCTTGTGTAGCACAGAGAGATCTGCAGTAATGAAATCCAGGAAGTAATACCGTCTGGCTTCAGATGCCCACACATAAGATGGCCACGTTCTATTTCTAGTTTATAATTTTTCAATACCCTGTAATAACCTAACAAAACGGACCTCAGTTTACAGATTAACATTACTAGAATACATTAAGGTTGTGTTTTCTAGGGGTATTTTTATTTAAAAAGTGTTACATTAGGCCGGAACACCACTTTAAAACATGGCCAACGATATTTAAAAATAGGATTTTTGTACTCACCGTAAAATCCATTTCTCTGACGTCCATGGACTGACACAGCTGGATACTGTAAACGTGTGGGTAGATGTCCCTGCTCGCAGGAGAAGATCTAGGCAGAATGTTAGATCGTTAGAAACATACATTCTAGAACTAACCAGAGCTGCAGGTCCCTCCGGACATTACCCTCCCACCTGCAGCTAGCAGCCTCAGTTCGTAACAAAGCAGTACAAACCTTAAAAGGAAGGGTGGGGGGGTGCTGTGTCAGTCCATGGACGTCCGAGAAATGGATTTTACGGCGAGAACAAAAATCCTATTTTCTCTTATCATCCTTGGACTGACACAGCTGGATACTGTAAACGTGTGGGACGTCCCAAAGCGGTATCAGAAGGGTGGGAGCAGTAGTAAAAGGAACAACCAAAACAAGCAGAGCTCCTCAACGGAGGAGTTGCAACATTGAACAGCGGCCTGCAATGCTTTGCGGCCCAAGAAAGCATCCGAAGATGCAGCCACATCAACCTTATAAAATTGTGAAAAGGTATAAACGGACGACCACTTGTGCAACCGACGCTTGATGTCGGAAGGCCCAGGAAGCACCAATTGCCTTGGTGGAATGCGCCGCAGCCGGAAAGGGAGGCGCCCGCCCCTTAAGGGCATAGGCCTGTATGACGGTCTGCCTGATGCACCTAGAGACGGTGGCAGACGACACCACTCTGCCCTGTTTTGGACCAGAGACGGACTTTCGAATGGAAACAGTAGCAGACAGGTACACCCGTAAGGCTTGTACCCATCCTAATGTATGAAGCGCAAACTCTCAGGGATGCGATGGGTGAGGACACAAGGACGGAAGAACAATGTCCTACTTAAGGTGAAAAGCCGAGACCATCTTTTGAAAAGGACGGTCGTGGGCGCAACACCATATCCTTATGGAGGACCAAGTAAGGCGACTTGCAGGACAAGGCCGCCAACTCAGACACCCGTCTAACCGAAGCAATGGCCACTAAGAAGGCCACCTTCCGGGACAAGGTCAAGAAAGGAATCTGATATTCTCAAAGGGATGTTCTTGGAGAACCAAGATGCATCAAATTCAGATCCCAAGTAGGGAGAGGAGGCTTGGCAGGGGGGGGGGGGGGGAATCACATAGCGAACCCCCATGCACAAAAAAAAAGGTGCTACTCAAGGAATGGCCCGGTAGCGGTCGTTGAAAAAGACAGCCCCGGCCGAAATCCGACCCAAAAAAAAAAAAAAAAAGTGTATGCAAGGCCAGCTTTTGGGTCACACCACGCTGTAACAGCAAAATCCTGGGAACAGAATACATCCGAGGACGCCACTCAAGTTCCTCGCACATAGCGATGTAAGCCTTCCAGGTACGGTGAGATATCTTTCTGGGAGGAAGATTGCCGTGTCAACAACATAGAAGAGATGACCGAATACGAGAGAACTCGGTCCTTCAGCACCTGGCTTTAAACAGCCATGCCATTAAAGCCAAGGACTGTAAAGCAGGATGAAGTATGGGATCATGAGGCAGAAGGTCCACCCCAATAGGCAGCCGCCAAGGAACGTCTGCGACTAGCCGAAGTAGATCGGCGTACCAATGTCGCCGTTCGAGCAATGAGGATCACCGGAATGGCCTCAGCCCCTACTCTGCGAAGCAGGCGAGGCAACAACAGTAGCGGAGGGTAAGCATATATCAGGCGATACTGCCCCCACGGGCTTCCGTCTGACGCGTCCGCACAGGGGTCCCTGGACTGGGCCACGATCTTACCACCTTGCGAGTGAGTCGAGAGGCCATAAGGTCCACTTCCGGTGCCCCACCTCCGGTAAAGGAGGTGGAAACACCTCCGGATGCAAGGACCCTTCCCCTGCAATGCATACGGCCGACAGGACCGCCTTGCAGCGAGATGTATGAAAATCCCAAAGAGACTCTGCAATGTATCGGAGAAGAGAGGCCCCGGTGTACAGGGTGCCTTAACTGTTGGCCAATAAAGGCAACTTGACAGAACTTCCCTAGAAACTCGGTCAGAAGACCAGTACCTCAGCCTCCACAGGTGGCATAAACTCACCCCGGGCAAAGAGACCCTAAAGGCTAAAGCAGTTGCAGTGCACCTGCCAGTCGACTGATGGATGAAGCAGAGGCTTTTGCCCAGTCATTGAGCTACAAAAACGCCAGAGACGCAGCCACTAACAGGCTTAACGCTAACCTTAGCTTGGCGAACAGTCCAAGCCAACGCTTCTGATCACCACTGAAAGCAAGTGGAAAGTGGTACCCCTGAAACAAGGGATCCTTGTGACAATGCTCCATCCAGTAGCTACCCATGGATAAGTGCTGATTGTACAAACACATAGTTTATACTATGTATTGCGTCAAACGCGCAAATAGAGTGTGGGAGGAAACCCACCCAGCCACAAAGAGCATAAATACAACCACATACGGCGTATGTAGTTTAGTATGTGTGGACAAACCTATTAAAAGCGTTTATACTGTGCCAGCGACGAAGGCGCGCACATCATTGGGGCTTGGACGTAAACCAGCCACGCAGACTGCGTACACAACCGCGTAGGTATGTTAGCCTGTGAATAAACAAATTGCACATGCTTATACTGTGCATAGCGCTGAAAATGCGCACACCATTGGAACGCAGGGGAGAAACCTGAGCACCCAGATGAAACCCATGCAAACTGCATACGCATACCGTGTAGAAATTTGTAACAGCACCCCAAGTATGAAAGGGGTTAACGCCGTTTAAGATATTCCCTCTCCTGGACACACATCCACTACCGACACTCCACAGTCAGGTGACCGCTTCCCATAGGAATATTTCTTCCAGAAGTACAAGACAAACAAACAAACACTCTGTATGAGGTTTCCAGCAGGTCTGACACTTTGAGAAAAGACAGGCCCTTATATACGCTAAAAGAATGCTGTAGTCCAAATGAACAACTCCACCCACAATGGTTACATAACGAGCTCCCAATACACATTCTGACATCTCTTAGACAACAGGTGAGTTCATTAGCTAATCCCTTTACATCTTAAATGACTATGCATAACCTTTGTGTTCCCCAGACGGTCTGTCTGCTAGTTTACAATACCTACAATTACAGAGTTAATTATCACACCCCACAATAAAAAGGATCTGTAGTAGGGTTGTCCCGATACCGATACTAGTATCGGTATCGATACCAAGCATTTGCGCGAGTACTTGTACTCGCGCAAATGCTCCCGATGCTTCACCCGATACTTTTTTTTTGTGGCCGGAGAGGGCGGGGGAGTGCGGGCGGAGTCTGGCTGGAGAGGGCGGACAGAGTCTGTCGACAGAGCTAGTGCAGGCGGAGTTTGGCTGGAGAGGGGGCGGGCTGAGTCTCTGAAGGAAAGTGTGGGCGGAGTCCGGCTGGAGAGGGCGGGCACAGTCGATGGACGGAGTCCGCGGGCGGAGAGCGAGTCCCTCACCTGCAGCTGAACTTGGTAAGCTGGCAGGGGTGCAGGGCGCAGCCGCATCAGGATCGGTGCTGTCACATTCGGTCGCCGTCAGCGGCTGAACGTCCCCACGCCCATCTTGGTACACCCTGCACTTGGCTGCAGTAAGCAGCAGCAGACATCTTGTTACACCCAGCCCGAGCTATATGGGCTGGGTGTAACAAGATGTCTGCTGCTGCTTACTTCAGCCGAGTGCAGGGTGTACCAAGATGGGCGTTGCAGCAGTTTTTTTTTTTTTAAATCCTGTGTCATTTTTTTCCCCCACAGCATTTCAGTGCCAGCCACCTATCAGTACCCACAAGTGCTACCTATCAGTGCAATCAGTGCCATCTACCAGTGCCACCTATTAGGTGGCACTGGTAGATGGCACTGACTGCACTGATAGGTGTCACTTATGGGCACTGATTGGTGACACTTGTGGGCACTGATTGCACAGATAGATGGCACTGATTGCACTATCAATGCCCACAAGTGCCACCTATCACTGCCCACAAGTGCCATCTATAAGTGCCACCAGTGCCCACAAGTGCCACCTTTCAGTGCCATCTATCAGTGCCCACAAGTTCCCACAAGTGCCACCTATCAGTGCCATCAGTGCCACCTATCAGTGCCATCAGTGCCATCTATCATTGCCAGCCACCTATTAGTGCCCATCAGCGCCAGTCACCAGTCAGTGCCCATAAGTGCCACCTGTCAGTCCCCATCTTTCAAACTGTCACATGACATTGAAAAAAAAAGTATCGGTATCGGCAAGTACTTGGAAAAAAGTATCGGTACTTGTACTCGGTCTCAAAAAAGTGGTATCGGGACAACCCTAATCTGTAGCATAGTTGAGAGTCATTAACATTACACAAGCAGACAGGTGACACATCAGCATCTCTTAATTAACTTGAGTTCAGAATCAAACAACCAGTACATTTTGTGGATTAATATTACTATCCCAATTTAAAGCAATCCAAGACATATTCTTAATGTCCATTATTTCCTGGCTCACCCTGTGCCCAAAGTGACCCCTGTCACAGTATTATAGTATGTGTGTGCTAAACATTTTGCGCAAGCCCATGTGTGCATAGCACCGAAGGCGCGCACACCGTTGGCGCGTGGGAGGAACCGAAGTACCCCACGCATACCCAGAGAGTGCAATACCTACAACTACTGTGAATGTATTTAGTGTTGTGTATAAACATAATGTGTAGTTTTACACCATGTATTGCACCAAAGGCACGCATGTCATGTAGCGTGGGCAGAGACCCGGAGGAAACCCACGCAGACTGCACAGACATACCAGGTAGGTATGTTAGTATGTGGATATCTAATCGCACAAATTTAGGCTGTGCATAGCGCCGAAGCGCCCATACCAATGGAGTGCGGGAGGGAACCGGAGTACCCAGAGGAAACCCACACAGACTGCATACACATACCTTGTAGGTATTATAGCATGCGTGATAAACATTGAACATGTTTAACTGTGCAGAAGGCCAAAGGCGCACATACCGTCAGCACGTGGGAGGAAACCGGAAACACCCGGAAGAACCCCACGCAGACACTGTGTAGGAATGATAGCATGTGAATAAACATATTGCACATGTTTATGCTGTGCATTTCCATTGGAGCGTGGGGGGGAAACCGGAGTACCCGGGGGAACCCCACGCAAACAATATACTCATACTGTAAACATGTATAGTATGTGTAATAAACATATTGAAAATGTCTATACAGTGCAGAGAGTCGAAGCGCACATACCATGAGAGCGCGGGAGGACACCGGAACCCCCGGCGGAAACACGCGCCGACCCAGAGAGTATAATACATATACTGTGAATGTATCTGGAGTTGTGCATAAACATATTTTGTACGTTTATATCATGTATGGCACTGAGACACAGCATTGGAACGTGGGGGGGGGGGGGGACACAGAGACCAATAACACATACATACACTGTGAATGTATAGGAGGAGTTTAAATTATGGCGCAGAGGCGCATAATCTTCTCTGTATCATTCCAACCTGCTTGATTGTGCTGCCGAAGCAACATGCAGGCAACAGGTAACCTCTGATCCTCAGACCGTGTGTCTGTCAGAGCGTTCCTCAGGAAATGGCGGGAAACCACAGGTGCAGAGACCCTGTTGTTGCCTCAGGACATCACACAGAAGGCTCACAGGGACTAGAGACATAAATGAATAAAGTCCCCCATCCCCACCATGCTGCACCGACCAGGGGGAGGCAAACACTGTGTACCACTCTATCATCCATGCTGCTCTTGACGCAGCGTGTGAGGAAAACAGTGAGGAAGCTGTGTAAAAGAAAAGCTTGAAGGAACCAAGGGAAACAGCAGCCACCTGAGGTACCTCAGCCACAGCACCCAGCTTGCGAGTGTTCCTCACATCAATGAGTTCACTTACAAGCGCCCTGTCATTCACTGACACAGAACTGGAGTCTTCCTCACAAGGGAATGTCCTGTTCATAAACATTAAATATTCAGAGCTAGGCCCATATCTGAAGCGGAGCACTCCTTCACTAAAGATTTTTGTGGGGAGAGGGGGCTTATAGCTCCTTTCGCTCGCACACCGCTTCCATTCTGACAAGGAATGATTCCTGGACTGCCGACAACTGGTCCATAAGGGTTGCAGGAAATATATGAACTTGTTTAACTGTGCAGCACTGCCAGTTGCCCCAGGCAAGTGTATCAGACTCCATAACGCCCCCCTCGAGACCTTATACAGTGAATATACAGTCCACCCACTGGCTACGCTGAGGAGGGGATACCCGGAGGACTCACCAACCCTTAAGGACCGCTCAGTCCTGCTGAAGAAACCGCGCTGTGAGCCTGAGGAGAGTGAAGAATCTGTGAGGAGATTCGCGCCGACACTAGAGGCCGGAACCAAAAGTAAATGCGCAGCGGCTACCAGAAAATGGCCGCCGGCCTTAGCTATAACTGCGCCATTGAACCACGCCAAGATGAACGCCGAGCGCAAAATTCAAAGCTCTAATGCGCGCTAATGGCGCACGCAATAACCACCTCACACACCAAAAAAACTGCCCCTCTCTCCAGAACCCACTACAGACATGAGCGCCCAGCCAGGCCAGAGTGACCCCCAAGCACCCCCACAGCACAGGGTGCAGAGAGCAGCATAACAGGGGGGAGACAGGGAGAAACCCCCCCATATAAAGAAACACAGCCAGCATGTACTCACTTGCAGTAGGAGAGACTACTTACCCGTCCCTTTCAGGGACCCACTGGCTTGTTTCAGACAGACCTATCACAGAGCAGTACTGCGTAGCTGTCGGCCCGGTCCACCGCAAGAGATACAGTCAGTCAGGTACTGTTCAATCTTGAGAGGACCGCGGAAGCATGAAAGCAACCCGGCCACCCCTGGAGTCATGGGGCATGCCGTGAACTGAGGCTCACGCACACAAGGCGAGGATCAGCACGCTCGATGGTCGGACAGGGAAGACTATGAGGATACCAGTGTACCCAACCTGTTGCCCAGCCGACAGTTGATTGAAGATCTCAAAAATAAAAAATTCCCAAAAAGGAATAAAATTTTAAAATAAAATCTTCCAGGAGACTGGCTCCTGAGAGAGCCACGTCTTCTTCTGCTAGGCAAAAAAAAAACTGGAGGCTGCAGGTAGGAGGGTAATGTCCGGAGGGACCGCCCCCCTGGGCGGAGCTGTTCAGCTCTGGTTTGTTCTAGAATGTATGTTTCTAACAATCTAACATTCTGCCTAGATCTTCTCCTGCGAGCAGGGACATATACCCACACGTTTACAGTATCCAGCTGTGTCAGTCCATGGACGATAAGAGAAAGTAGGTTTGCTAAGGATTCATTTGATATGTGTAAAGATGTCACCAATTGAAATATTTTCTTTAGGGCTGTTACGGATTAAAATTTTCATGTTCGATTAGGTTGATTTTTTTTTTTTTTTTTTTTTTTTACTCGATCCACTAATTTCAATTATAACGCACATACAGATCTGTAATGTCCAAATTATGGTTCCTTAATCTTTTTTCTATTTTGTATTCTATGGATGCATTCATTGACTTATTTGTAATACGTGTGCAATATTAAAATTGGTTATATAATTTTTAAGTCGTGCCTACAAAGTCAATTTTTTCTATACAACCCTTTATCACCGATATTTAAAAGTAGGTTTGCAAAAAATAAATTTGATAGGTCTAAAGACTATCACTAATTGAATTCCCCCCCATTATTCTCTATGGGCATTCTGTTTAGCATGTCCCGGAAAGAGGGACTTTGTTCCAGGACAGGGACAGTTGTGGTTAAATGTGTAGCAAGAGGTTAAACTGTTATCTTGCCTTGCCAGCGAAAGCCCAGCCATGTGCTATTCTTATCAACAAGCAATTGAACAAAGGTAAGGAATGTTACGTACAAAGCGGATTACTTTGCTGCTTTGAATTAGAATTTCAGTTTGCCAAAAAATAACAACATTTTAACCATAAAAATGCAGTTAAAATCGTTGCCTAAATATTCAATACGCAATTACTCAAATTAAAATTCACACAGTGCCTTTTAGCAGTTGAGAACACATTGTTATCCCAAACATATTTCTCGACTAGTAAAATTACAACTAAAAAAGAGCAGATAATTTAATCTTACGAAACTCTTTTGCAAATGATGACGGCACATATTTAAAGCGACGCACAACGGAAAGGAAAGCACAAAAACTTATAATGCAAGAGAACAATGTACAGACACAACCAAATTACCCGTATCGCCAGATGGATGAATGGTAGGCGGCATTGCACCTGCAGTTTGGCAAAAAGTTAAACCGTTGTCTAATAACTGAACGAAGATATGTAGACTACACAGATCACGGTTACAGCTCACTTGCCCCTTCCGTGACTGCGTTCCCAGCGTGCTTAAACGCCGTGCGCATGCTCAATACAATAAGCCAATGGCAATCGAAAGGTGGGTGGAGTTTACTTTCATATATATATATACATACTGATATGTTTTCTTGCCCTCTGGTCTCTTATAAAAGCTGTAACACACAACATATGTGTTGATATGCTGCTGTGCAGTTCGTCGAGCTGTACAATAATGCATACAGCACCTGTTTTTTTTGTTTAGTGTATGTTTGTTACCCCAATATTTCTGATATGTGTATATCTTACCACATATATTAAAAGTATACTGTTTTGTTTTTTTACCCTGCTTTCTTTATGTGAAATGCCAGTCTCCCCGTGCTTTAATTTTTCTAAGTGATTACACTAGGCATGGAAGTTCATCCGTTCATCCATCCTAGCGTGGTCTGTTTTCTTATTTGCATTCGCAATGGTGGCTGGTGGGCCTTTCTTCTGGGGGGGGGGCGGCAAACAACCAGCACTACCCCCCCCCTCCATGCAGCACGGCACTGATGCACCCCCACGGGGCTTGCGGCTCTGTCAGCCAGCAACCCCCCCCCCCCCCGGGAAGTCTGACACTAAGGCCCCTTTCACACTCACTTAGGCGTTGAAAAAACGCAAAAAAAATATGATTTTTTTACCCCGATTTTACCGCATTTTTACCGCATTCGCGGTAAAAATAACGCTAACGCATATGCGTTTTTACCGCGTTTTTGCGGTAAAAAGGATTATTTGGTATCCCACAATCCTCAACTCTACTGCGATCATGTGACCTTCCCACAGCTTCTGGGTGTTTTTTACAGCAGTACTCATTCATTTCAATGGGGATAGGCATTTTTACAGCGCTATTTTATGCGCCCCAAAGATGCTCCAAAAAAGCTGTTTGCAGGATTTTTTCCAACACACAGCCAGCAAAATGCCTCAGTGTGAAAGCCCTCAGGGCTTTCACATTGAGAATGATGGGGCAGGATTATTTCAGGCATTTTTACAGTGCTGTTTTTACCGTGAAAACGCGGTAAAAACGCCTCAGTGTGAAAGGGGCCTTACTATGCGGCGGGCTGTGTCCTCCTCTCCTCCTGTGTCCTCCAGGCAGTGGCATACAGATGTGTGTGTGGGGGGCTGACATATATACAAGTGTAAGGGGGGCTGACATATATACAGGATTGAGGGGAGGATGAGTGCATACAGGTGAGGTGGCCGGTGTGCGGATTCGGTAGGATGGCCCGTGGGCAAGCCCTGGGGAATGTTGGTAGTCAGGCTCGTGGGGGGGGGGGGGCCCAGGCCTAAATCTGTGTAAGGGGCCCAAAAATTTCTGATGGCTGCCCTGATGGGCTATGATTTTGATATGTATTGTGAGCGGTTCTGAATGTTGCAGCTGCATTTTGGCCGGCTGCAATTCAAACAATACATTCCCAGTAAGGCATGGTCGAATTTCGAAAGAATTTTCTTTTGAAAATCAGAAAATTTGTGCGTTTTGTGATCCGATGGTGCCACCATTTATTTCCAAATTCGACCAACCAAGCCTTCAATTTCACCTCCTGTTGCTACAGAAAATAATTTTCGTGTCTGGGAATCTTCTTTTCTTTCCGGGAATTTTCTTTTCTTGCACATGCGCATTTCTTTTTTGATTACATTTCTTGCACGAATCTCCCATCATTGATTAGAAAATCATTTGTTTTTCAAACAATTTTCAACATGTCCGATTATTAAAATTCAACGGCCGCACGAAAATCGGCTGTTGCTGCAGTCCACTAATGGTGCGAAATACAAACAAAAATTCTTAGATAAGATTTTCTAAAGAAAATTATTTCGAAATTTGACCCATTTGCGGCCTGCCTAAGAGGGCCAGGAATGGATTGAAACTCAATGAACAGATATTTGAAACTGCCTCCAAAATATTTGGCCTCACTATGCATCCTGACCCAGCCACGGCCTTGCTCAATCTAAAACCAGATTACATTACATATAAGCAATTTAAACTTCTCACTCAATTTTTTACGGCAGCTAAACAAACAATTGCAAAGGCATGGAGGACCCCTAAATTGGAAATAGCCAAGACCTTACGTAGAGTAAATGAATTTATGGCTCACGCCAAAATGCTAGCCATAGAAAGAGATCAAATTCCAATCTTTGAAAAGATATGGAACCCTTGGATTAAATATCACCTATCTTCATTCCACGAAGACTTGATTCTCATGCCATGGTAGCTGGTAGACCTTATCGTGAATACTTGTGAATATTAACTTGTTGAAACACATAGGTCAAAGACCAATGTACTCGAGCCATTCAAGTGGACTCCTATACCCCCCCCCCTCTATTTTCCTACTATCCTATTCTACCTATTTTTATGTTAACTACCTATCCATTTCTATTTTTATGTTATTTTTACGTAAATTTTTACGTCCATTTAAAGTTCATTTAAATCTTTAATATTTACTTGAAAAGCAATATCTAGATCTCATTTGTACTAAACCAAATAGTATTTATTTGTTCGATATTTTACCATCAACAGTAACGAACATCTAGTGCGAAGATGTATCCACCGTTAATTTCAGCTTAGCCCTTAGAATCTATCCACCAATATGTACATTGTAGACCATGAATTTACTATTTATTCTTTATAATAGAAATATATAGACAATGTTCTACAACCATTATAAATGCATGATCTGTACACATCTTTTACATTTCTTTCAATAAAATACTTTGACAAGAAACTCAACAAACTTTGTGAAAATATGTGCATGCCTTCCGCGTGTACAAAGGCAAAGATTCCCAGCTCCAGCCCCCAACTACTCAGTACTTGGTTTGGACCCCTTTTGCAGCAATTACTGCCTCAATGCGGCATGGCATGGAAGCTTTCAGCCTGTGGCACTGCTGAGGTGTTATGGAAGACCAGGATGCTTCAATAGCGGCCTTCAGCTCTTCTGCATTGTTCGGTCTCATGTCTCTCATCTTTCTCTTGGCAATGCCCCATAGATTCTCTAGATTGCGCGCAGGCGCAAGAAAAAGCGGTGAATGCTGGGAGCTGAGCATTCACCGCTTCCAGGAAATGATTGCTTGTGGGCTTCACAATGCCCACAAGCAAAATGGAAACACAGAGGAACAGATTTTATAACTCCTTCTTTACAAGGAAAACGAACAGCGGATACTTGCAGAGACAAAACAAGTGAGTGTACCTTAGTATTGGTAAACCCCATTGAATGCAGAAAAAAAAAAAAAGTTTGGCCGCGGAACCCCCTGCTTTAATGAAGCACAGTGGATCATCACCAGCAGATGACATGGCTCCCCAAATCAACATAGACTGTGGAAACTTCACACTGGACTTAAAGCATCTTGCAGTGTGTGCCTCTTCATTCTTCCTCCATACTCTGGGTCCTTGGTTTCCAAATGAGATGCAAAATTTGCTCTCATCAGAAAAGAGGACTTTGGACCACTGAGCAACAGACCAGGTCTGTTTTTCTTTAGCCCAGGTAAAACGCTTTTGACGTTTGTTGTTCAGGAGTGGCTTGACAAGAGGAATACGACATTTGAAGCCCATGTCCAGGATCCATCTGTGTGTGGTGGCTCTTGATTTACTGACTCCAGCCTTATGCCGCGTACACACGATCATTTTTTCTCTTTGACGAGAAAAACGACCGTGTGTGGGCTTTTCGTCATTTTTCCCGACGGGAAAAACGGCATTAATCACGACGAGAAAAATTAGAACATGCTCTAATTTTTCTCGTCGTGATTTCCGTCATTTTTTTCCGCGGCAGTTTTCCCATAGGGAGCCTACACACAGTAGTTTTTTTCGACCAAGAAAAAAAATGTAATTTAAAACGGCCGTGTGTAGGGGAACAAGCTGTTCCTCGTTTTTCACGTCGATTTTCTCGACGGTGTTTTCACCGTCGAAAAAATCAATCGTGTGTACGCGGCATTAGTCCACTCCTTGTGAAAGTCCCCAACACTTTTGAATGGCCTTTTCCTGACAATCCTCTCCAGGCTGCGGTCATCCCTGCTGCTTGTGCACCTTTTTCTTCCACACTTTTCCCTTCCACATAACTTTCTATTAATGTGCTTTGATACAGCACTTTGGGAACATCCAACTTCTTTTGCAATTACCTTTTGAGGCTTTCCCTCCTTAGGCTGGATTCACACCTATGCAGTTTTAGTGCTTTTTGCATTTTGAAGATTTGCACTACAGCCCATTTAACATGGTTTCCTATGAAATACGTTCTGTAGCGCAAATTTTCAAAATGCAAAAAGCAGTAAAACTGCATAGGTGTGAATCCAGCCTTATGGAGGGTGTCAATGATGGTTTTCTGCACAACTGTCAGGTCAGCAGTCGTTCCCATGATTGTACAAGGGAACGGCGCCCTCTAAATGCAGCAAGTAAAAACAGTTTTTAATTAAAGGGTTAAAATACACTCACATTTGAGCAGTGGTAATCGAGCGTGTCAGGGGTTGACAGGAACTTCATCCGCAGATCCTCAGGGGTGATGGTGGTTTCACGGGCAGTTGGGCTGGAGTCCTCGATCCTGTGTCTCTTCCTGCACTGGATGTTGAGCAGCGCCGGCCGGAAACTTCGATCTGGACTGTGTGTGCTCCGTGGGGTCCTGGGGTCATCACTTCCGGGTCAGAGGTATGCGGGAGGTGCTTCGCGTTCAGGACATGCGTGTCCCTTCATCAGGCTAGTATGGCGGCCATCTTTGATGTGGTAATTTGTACCAGAGTGAGGATAGGTGGGCGGGTTTGTCTTGTATTTTTGGCAACCATGGTAACCGCGCAAGCTGGGGCATGCTGTGTGCGGCGGGGATCATACTGGGCTGATAGGTCGTGACACTCCAGGGAGGCAATGGCACAGGATGAGCCCAAGAAAATATACACATATATAGAGAATAGCTTAGGCTGTGTATTTCGTGTGTTATTAAGAATTATACATAGTAGACTGTATACTATAAATTATACTACATAAAACAAAACAAACTATAAACTATATTCTGGTTCTATATTGATACTTACGGCCAAATACTGGGAATTTAATAGGAATCGTAGGGATATGATAAGAATATCTATATAGAGAAATAAAAGGTTACATTTTTAAAAAAAAAGGGGGTTTCTTTACAGAATTATACTAATAATGAAGAAGATAACGTTAAGAATAAATAATAATTAAATAAAGATAAAAATATATATAATAAATAATAAATATAAATATAAAAATGAAAATGAAAATGGAATTAGAATGGAATTAAAATAGAATGTGATATATGAAATATGATATAGGATCTGAAAAAATGAATCTTATGGTGCTGGGGGAATATGTATACATATGTACTTGGATTATGGCACTGGGGGTGTGTACGTGATGGATACACGCAGGACTATGTGCATGCATCCATATCAGCTGCACATATTCATATGGACGCATGCCCACAAGAACATATGGGTGCATAAATCTAGAATATTGGGGAAATATAGATTAATAGGGTAAGGTATACATATACATTAATTTGATAGGTACATGAGGATATGCACCTGCAATTACTTTTAAGGCAATAGGGGAGTATTGGGTCACAGCAGGATGTTTATTTCTATGCCCTCATTTAAAAAACGTAACCTTTTATTTCTCTATATAGATATTCTTATCATATCCCTACGATTCCTATTAAATTCCCAGTATTTGGCCGTAAGTATCAATATAGAACCAGAATATAGTTTATAGTTTGTTTTGTTTTATGTAGTATAATTTATAGTATACAGTCTACTATGTATAATTCTTAATAACACACGAAATACACAGCCTAAGCTATTCTCTATATATGTGTATATTTTCTTGGGCTCATCCTGTGCCATTGCCTCCCTGGAGTGTCATGACCTATCAGCCCAGTATGATCCCCGCCGCACACAGCATGCCCCAGCTTGCGCGGTTACCATGGTTGCCAAAAATACAAGACAAACCCGCCCATCTATCCTCACTCTGGTACAAATTACCACATCAAAGATGGCCGCCATACTAGCCTGATGAAGGGACACGCATGTCCTGAACGCGAAGCACCTCCCGCATACCTCTGACCCGGAAGTGATGACCCCAGGACCCCACGGAGCACACACAGTCCAGATCGAAGTTTCCGGCCGGCGCTGCTCAACATCCAGTGCAGGAAGAGACACAGGATCGAGGACTCCAGCCCAACTGCCCGTGAAACCACCATCACCCCTGAGGATCTGCGGATGAAGTTCCTGTCAACCCCTGACACGCTCGATTACCACTGCTCAAATGTGAGTGTATTTTAACCCTTTAATTAAAAACTGTTTTTACTTGCTGCATTTAGAGGGCGCCGTTCCCTTTTTCGTCTTGTCTGTTCCAGAGCCTCTTCTAGCTTCCAATCTGAACTGGCAGCCATCTAATCAATTTCAGCAAATCTCGCCCTAAACTTTTCTTCCATACATGGACATACATATTTACTACTGAACTATTAATAACTGAGCTTTCACAACTCCACCCAGTGCATTACCCCTCCCCCCTCCTTTCCTTCGTTATAGACCTCTATACAGCCCTTTCCAAAGTGCGCCATACCAAACCAAACTTTGTCTTGTTCCCATGATTGTGATTCCTACTGAACCAGACTGAGAGACCATTTAAAGGCTCAGGAACCCTTTGCAGGTGTTATGGCTTAATTAGCTGATTAGAGTGGGACACTTTGAGACTGGGTTCACACTTGTGCGACACGACAGCCGTCCTACTTTGGATCCGACTTTGCCCTGCGACATGAAGCCGACATATGTCCGACTTTCAATGAACGGGGATCTGACTTGGATCCCCGCCAATACCAGGCACTGTGTTTGGTATGAATCTTGAGGGGGAACTACATGCCAAATTTTAAATAAAAAAGCTGGCATGAGTTCCCCCTCCAGGGGCATACCAGGCCCTTCAGTCTGGTATGGATTTTAAGGGGAACCTCTACGCCGAAAAAACGGCGTGGGGGTCTCCCTCAAAATCCAAACCAGACCCTTATCCGAGCACGCAACCTGGCAGGCCGCAGGAACCGTACCAGGCCGCATGCCCTCAACATGGGGGGTTTGGTGCTTTGGGGCAGGGGGGTGACCTGCGGCCCCCCCACCCCAAAGCACCCTGCCCCCATGTTGATGAGGACAGGGCCTCTTCCCGACAACCCTGGCCGTTGGTTGTCGGGGTCTGCGGGCGGGGGGCTTATCGGAATCCGGGAGCCCCCTTTAATAAGGGGGCCCCCAGATCCCGGTCCCCCACCCTATGTGAATGAGTATGGGGTACATCGTACCCCTACCCATTCACCTGGTGGAAAAAATGTAAATAAAACACTACACAGGTTTTTAAAGTAATTTATTACACAGCTCCGGGGGTCTTCTTCTGACTCCGGGGGTCTCTTCCGACTTCAGGGATTTACTCCCGACTCCAGGGGTCTTCTTCCGACTTCCGAGAGGGAAAAAGGCGACAGAGAAGACCAGGCCCCGCTAGCAAAAGAGCTGGAAGAAGATAGCGGAGGCCCGGCAGAAGGAAGAAAGAACTAGAGAGCGAGAGAAGAAGAGGGAAGAAGGCGACGGAGAAGACCGGGCCCCGCTAGCAAAATAGCTGGAAGAAGATAGCGGAGGCCCGGCAGAAGGAAGAAAGAACCGGAGAGCGAGAGAAGAACCGGAGAGCGCAGAGACGACACCGGAGACCCCCGAAGTCGGAAGAAGACCCCCGGAGCTGTGTAATAAATTACTTTAAAAACCTGTTTAGTGTTTTTTTATTGACATTTTTTTCCACCAGGTCAATGGGTAGGGGTACGATGTACCCCATATTCATTCACATAGGGTCGGGGGCCGGGATCTGGGGGCCCCCTTATTAAAGGGGGGCTCCCAGATTCCGATAAGCCCCCCGCCCGCAGACCCCGACAACCAACGGCCAGGGTTGTCGGGAAGAGGCCCTGTCGTCATCAACATGGGGGCAGGGTGCTTTGGGGTGTGGGGGTCGCAGGTCGCCCCCTGCCCCAAAGCACCAAACCCCCCATGTTGAGGGCATGCGGCCTGCTTGTGGCTGACATACCTGTATATGCTAGTGCAGTTGGTTCGGCTCCCAGGACTGACCCCATGACGGCTACTATAGCCTCTTGTATCCTCTTATATCCTAATATTCTAATGGAATGGCGGCGCCGTGTGTGATGTCATGACGTCAGTGGCGTATCTGCGGGCGCTTTGTATTGACGTGTGCAGTGGAATGACCACCAGATATGCAATTGGCGCTCGCGCATGCGTACTGGCCAGCGGGAGATGACAGATGACGCAAATCGCGTCATAGACAGAGGGGTGAATGGGAACACCGCTGTGCACTGGGCAGTGTGTGTAGCTGCTGGCCAATTACAATCACGTCAAGGTTTGGACAATCATAGCATCCATGCCTCCGCATGGATTCAGTACTGACTCAGCCATTCTGATGATTGCCCCTGGGCGCCCACAGAGGACCCTACAATGAAACACACCCACACAGAGCAAAGTGTGCAAGGAAGGAGACGCACTGTTGTATGTTGTATGTATGCATACAAAGTTGTGTACTATCCAGGTTAAAATATGCTAAAATGTGTATAAATAGATAGGACATCTCTCTGATGGGGTGCCTGTCACAGTATTGTAAATAATGTATACATACCGACCAATGATCTAGGGGGGTATGTATTGTTGTGGAAAAATAGGTTGTATGCAGAGCATGCAGCCTATTTTTCCTGTGCTAAATAAGCACACTTCGTCTTATTGCAATAATGCTATCTTAGTCTAAAATTCACTCACCATTCATTCGTCCCCATTCATTACAAGAAGGAAGCATCACCACACAGCTAGGTTCATCTCGGCATCACAGCAAACTCTGCCTGTCGACGCCCACAACAGGTTCTTTTATTTAACTCCCAGCCGAAAGTGATGTCACGACATGTGACCTCCTCCACAGGAAGTGAGCTCACAACATGTGACCTCCACCCAGTAGACGACCATATAAGGACATCCCTCTAAACAAGATGTCCCATACAATCCAGTACATGAATATAGCTTAAAGGATACAATTCAATACAATAATACAATAATAATACAATAACCAATGAACACAGTTCCTGATGAGGGGAGCTTATCTGCAGGTGTATGCTCACACCACCACCTCAATGCTGATCAGACATAGAGGCGACAAGAGCACACATCCGCTAAACCGATAATGCGTTTGCAGAGAGGCCTCACTCCGCAAACACCCTACTCCAAATCAGGAAGTTTATCTCAACCAGCCTCAGACTGCCCCAGTCAGCTCTTCAGAGCGGGTTGCGGAAGTACTAACACTGGGTGACGCTATGACAATACATATTAAATACATCTTCATAAAATTCTCCACAGTCCTCCCTTTTTTGTCATATGCACCCCATGTCCATCGATGAAACTTGATCTCCTTCTTTACACCTGGAAATGAATCAGTCCTTAGTCCATTAAAAGGAAAAAACACGGCTTGACATGTAGACTCTGTTCTTCAGGAGCATGACTTATAAAGGAGGACACGACATGGTGAGCTGTAGTAATCGCCGATCCGTCTGTGATCCTCTGTGTCTTGTATGTGGGTCCGGCTTCGGGGCGTCTCATCAAGGAAACTCTGGTCACGCGTCCAATCAGGTAACAGGAGCACCTCGTCACGACATAGAAAGAATAGAAATAAAAACGACATGAGTATATATATTCCCACTTCCTTTAACCACGATCCGCTGTAAAATAAAAATTAGATCCCCAAAGATTCCCAGACCTGTAAAAGGACTCCCAACCTTCACTTAGCTACAGCTCTGGCTTCAACAGTTACATGAAGAATCCTATCCTTAACGGATGAGAATTGTTCAATCGTATCCTAAGCTCGAGCTCCCCCCACCTTGTACATCCAGGACACCATGCCCAGACCTGGTCGGGGTTGGTGAACAATTCCCTTCTAGCTGTCCCTGCCATTCTTAAATTCTCGCACCATCAGATCCTCGCGATCGGCCGCGAGATAAGATGCTGGGACAGCTTCACCATCACACCATCACCCATCACCTCTTACTTTGGGGGAATTACCTTTATAAGCTGCAGATCCACATAAGCACCAAACTAAAGTTCAAACACACTTGTGGGCTGCCTAGATACCCAAACCGAGAAGAGGCAGAGCCAATAAAACTATAACATATTTTTACCCTCTAAAAATGCATCGTTAGATTCCATTGACAAGTGTCTGTTTGGAGTCTGCACCAGTTTGTCAAAACTCCTCATACCCATAATAACATCATAAATGGCATGTACCGCTGTCATCGCTGGGGTACTAAAACTCGATGGAGACTCAGAACAGACCCAGCAATCGGTCCTGTTCGCTTTCTGAGCTAGTCAGGAAATACATTTTAAATAATAACTTGGGATGCTTTTCATCGTTACCCTTGCTAAAATTTACTAAACAAAAAATATATAAATAAACAAAGATACTACTCAGTTCTTTGGTGTGGTTGAGCCGCTTCTTGCAGTGGCTGGCGTGGTCTCATCCCTCAAGCTTCTTTACAACAACCCAGTCACCTGGTTGGAAAGAATGTATACTGGTTATTGTGTCAGGGTCCAGGAGGGACTCGTGAACCCTGTGGTGGACATTTTGAAGTTCATGTCACAACGATCGCACCCACCCCGTCAGCCGAGAATATAAGTGACAGCTAATGAGGAAAGTACGACTCTGGTTTTGATTGACCTCCAAACAACCCTCATATGACAATAACCCAGACATCGGGACTGTGGTCACTGCATAACCTGGGCGTGGCTTACAATACCTGGAACCATTGACAAAAGGTTCTTAGCATCTGGGATGGGAACCTACTTCACCAGACTGCTGCTTGCCGATTCAAATTCTATCAAAGAAAGACAGTCTTGGCACAAACATGATTAGAATTACAGAGGTTAACATTATTTGTTTGAAAAAAAAACTGTCATTCTTACATTTATCACTTCTCCCCCCATTTTCTTCCTCATTACAGACTGAAGGAAGAAATGCGTGGTGCAGGAAAAAAGAAACAATGAAATAGCCCATGATACTTTTACCTCCTTAGACTCATGTATTTATCCATGTGTACAGCTGTCTACAAACACCAGCTCTCTATGCACAAACTCCTTGGACCTGAAAAATACTTATAAGCAAAATCATTACTCTATCCTTCATATTTAACCTGCAAAGAATGGTAAACAAAAATGACATTCCTGTACATTGGTAAATTGTCCATGACATTCTTTTAAAACCGATTCAAACAAAACCCTCTGTAACCCTTACTTTTCCCGTTCCTACAAAAATGCAACAGCTGCGACGCATTGGAGGATCGCCGCGGTAAGTTCGAACATATTCACGTTACTACATACAAACATTCTGATACAAATGTGGGGGAGATACTTCATAGTTTCCAAAATCAAAAATTAAAAAAACAAAAACAGCCAGAATTCTACCTTCACTCTTTCAGCAATAGAAAAAAATACAATGGGACAAACATGAGAGCAGCTCGAGAACCTTGCATGGACCAGCCATACAAAGTTCAAACAAACGGGCATGAGAATTTAACCATCGTTCCTCCTCTGAGAATCACAAAAGCATGTACTACACCTCCATCAACACACTCATCATTACAGATTTCTGAAGCCGCAGCTGAACTACATCAACTCCAGAGGGATACTGTCACGCCGTGTCTGGGATTTGATCCGAGGGCCTGGTGTTCATAGACTGTTTTCCTATGTCCTGAGCCACCAGTGAACTGGTTTTATGTTAGCATCGTAGTTATGTTCTTTTTCACTAGTGGGGATGTTTGCTCCACCCTGGGACCAGCTGTCAGCAGTCTTCTCATTAGTGTCCCTATATATTCCCACTTCCCCTTCCTGTCCGTGCCTTAGGATAGGTTCCTGTTTATGGATGCTCTTGCGTTTTGGTTTTCTACTTGGCTCGTCTTGACTACGATTCCTGGATTATCCCTTGAACCTGGTTAACCTTGCTGCCGACCCTCCCTGGCTTGTTCTGACTACGTTACCTGGATTGTCCTTTTCCCTCCTGGGATCCTGTCTTCTGCCTACTAACCGTGAGTTGTTGCTGGGGGTTGTGGTTAGGCTATCTGCACCTTCCTTTGTGGTTCCTTATTTCCTGTCTGTGGGAGATCTCAGCCGTCCCTCCACCTGACACCGGGATAACAAGACTACCGGTCAGGAAAGCGGAGGGATGGTTGTAGTTTCCTGGCAGACCTGACATTATCCTAAGGCCAGATGGACCTCAGCGAGCTGGTGCAGGCAGTCTCTCTACAGGGTCAGATGTTGGGTGAGCAGGCTAATCATGTACAGTCATTGGAGGAGAAATTGGGTGCCATCGCTACTCTGTTATCTACTTTGGCCTCGGCACATGGTACTAGTCCTGCTACACCAAAAAATCTTGAGTCTGGGGTTGGGGAACCTGTAGTTGTGTCTAAATCTGTGGGTTCTCCCGCTCCAAAGATACCTCTCCCCGATAAGTATGATGGGAACCCCTTGGATTGCAGGGGATTTCTCAACCATTGCCGGTTGCATTTTAAAAATCAACCTTCTGTGTTTACCTCTACCCAAGCCAAGGTGACATTTATTATTTCCTTGCTTAAGGGTAGAGCTCTGTCCTGGGTGTCGCCTCTTCTTGAGAAAAATTCTCCTGTACTTACTGATTACCCCACGTTTATGCAAACCGTTGAGAGAATATTTGACGTTCCTGACAGAGTAAGGGCAGCTGAGGCCAGTATTCTTGACTTACACCAGGGTAAACGCACAGTAGCATCTTATGCAATAGAATTCCGCACACTTGCGGCAGATACTTCCTGGGATAATTGTGCCCTTAAGGCCGCCTTCCGCAGAGGTCTAGCGGAACGCATTAAGGATGAATTAACTTACCGTGAGATCCCAGTGGCATTGGAGGATTTCATCAGTTTGTGTATCCTCGTGGATACTCGCTTCTCTGAACGCCAGTCTGAGAGGGAGCGTCAGACAATTTTTTCCTCCAACCGCCGGGTTAGAGGAAGAACCCATGGATGTAGGGGCTGTGCGTTTGTCTGATGATGAACGTACCAAACGCAGAACTCTAGGCCTCTGTCTATTTTGTGGTAAGCCGGGTCACTTCCTGCATTCTTGTCCGATGCGACTGAAAAAACTCCCGGGCTTAATGGGAGATCAAGGAGCCCCATTAGGCCACACTGTTTTGAAACCTCCTCTAGAGAGATTAGTAGTACCTGTATTATTATCTTGGAACAATAAGAGCTACTCCACCGTTGCCTTTGTTGATTCCGGTGCAGGTGGGGTATTTCTCGATGCAACGCTGGTTAAGAGTCTTCAGATTCCGACGGTTCCGAAAGATCCACCTCTGTGTGTAACTACTCTTGGCGGAGAACCTCTTGGTGATGGACTTATCTCTCTAGAGACCAAGCCCCTTTCTGTTCTAGTGGGGCTCTGCATTCTGGAGCTATCATTTAATGTCATCCCGTCTCCTAAGTATCCTGTAATTCTTGGGTTCCCTTGGTTATGTAAACATAACCCATCTATTGACTGGTCCTCTGGTCAAATTTCTGCCTGGAGCACCTTTTGTCATGTTCACTGTATCCAAAAGTTTATACGTAATAAAGTGTCCATTCTTGGGGTCTCTACTGTCCCTGAACTACCGGAGGCTTATGCCGGGTTTGCTGATGTATTTTCTGAAAAAGAAGCAGAGGGCCTCCCTCCACACCGCCCGTATGACTGTGCTATTGACTTGCTTCCCGGTTCTCCTCTTCCTAAGGGGAGAACCTATCCTCTTAACCTTGCGGAAACCAAGGCTATGGAGGAATACATTGAAGACAGTCTAAAAAAGGGTTTCATCCGGCCTTCCTCCTCTCCTGTGGGAGCAGGCTTCTTTTTCGTGGAGAAAAAAGATGGAGGACTTAGACCCTGCGTTGACTACAGATCCCTCAACCGTATTACTGTAAAAAATCGGTATCCGTTGCCCTTAATTACTGAGCTGTTTGACCGTGTCCAGGGGTCAAAGATCTTTACCAAATTGGATCTTCGGTCTGCATATAACCTCATTAGAATTAAAGCAGGAGATGAATGGAAGACAGCTTTTAATACCAGAAGGGGGCATTATGTGTGTCTTGTGATGCCTTTTGGGCTTTGCAATGCTCCCGCGGTATTTCAAGAGTTTGTGAATGATATTTTCAGGGATCTACTTGACTCTTTTGTTGTCTATTTAGATGATATACTCATTCACTCTAAAGACTTAAAGCTTCACCGTGGCCATGTTTGCACTGTTCTCCAACGTTTAAGAGATCATAAGCTGTACGCCAAACCTTCCAAGTGCTCTTTTGAACAATCGGAAATACCTTTCTTAGGTTATATAATTTCATCTAATGGATTCCAGATGGACTCCAAGAAACTCGATGCTATCTTACAATGGCCTTGACCTTCTACCTTAAAGGAAATACAGCGTTTTATTGGATTTTGTAACTACTACCGCAAATTCATCAAGAATTTCTCCAAAATTTTGGCTCCCATCACCGTCCTCACAAAAAAAGGGACCAAATGCTCTCAGTGGCCTCCTGAAGCTCTGGAGGCTTTCGACCTTCTAAAATCTGCTTTTTGCTCTGCTCCTGTTCTTCGCCATCCTCAGCCTTCGGCTCAATATTTCTTGGAAGTTGATGCCTCAGAAGTAGGGGCCGGAGCAGTATTATCCCAACGAGAACCCACTTCTAACAAGTTGCATCCGGTTGCCTTTTTCTCCAAGAAGTTCTCTGCTGCAGAACAAAAATATGACATAGGGAATAGAGAACTTTTAGCTATAAAATTATCATTTTCCGAATGGAGACATCTTTTAGAAGGTACGGAACTTCCTGTTGTGGTTCAAACTGACCATAAGAACCTAATCTACTTAGAGAAGGCCCAAAGACTGAATCCCAGACAAGCCCGCTGGGCGTTATTCTTCACCCGATTCAACTTTGTAGTGACGTACATTCCTGGCACCAAGAACACCAAGGCCGATGCCCTGTCTCGGCAATTCCCTTGTGAGAATCTGCAAATACCTCCTGATCATATTGTTCCTCCGGAACGAATTATTGCACAACTGGATACTGCTTTACAAAGGAACTTGTTGGCCGCACAGTCTCGGGCACCTTCTAATCTCAGTTCCACCCAATACCTTGTTTGTTCCCCTAGAATTACGAAAAGAAGTGTTACAGTGGGCCCATGGCCAGATGGTATCCGGACACCCTGGTATCAACCAAACCTTCCTACGTTTGAAGTCCCTGGTTTGGTGGCCTACTCTAAAAAAAGGATGTTATAGCCTTTGTTAGAGCCTGTTCGGTTTGTGCTGCCATCAAAATGCATCGTTCTGTTCCACAAGGTCTACTTCAACCGTTACCTGTTCCTCGTGCTCCCTGGACTCATATCAGCATGGATTTTATCGTGGACTTGCCCACCTCCAGTGGAAATACCGTAATTTGGGTGATAGTGGACCGATTTTCAAAGTTGGCCCACTTCATTCCCATGCCCGCACTACCTTCTGCCCCAAGCCTGGCTTTATCCTTTATTGAGAATGTCATCCGCTTACACGGCATCCCTGTTGATATTGTTAGCGATAGAGGCCCTCAATTCATATCCTCGTTCTGGAGGGCCATTTGCAAACATCTGGGGATCAAGAATTCCCTGTCCTCTGGATACCATCCTCAATCTAATGGCCAGACAGAGGGTCAATCAAGATTTGGAGATCTACCTACGAGCTTATATCAATGCTGAACATGACAACTGGAGCGAGATGTTACCTCTAGCAGAACTAGCACACAATTCGCAGTGGCACTCTTCCCTTAGATGTTCCCCTTTCCAAGCTGCCTTTGGGTATCAACCCAGGGGTCTTCCTTGGTGGAGGTACCTGCGGCAGCCAACATGGTATCAAGATTGACTACGCACTGGAGAAACATAAGAAAGGTTCTGCTTCAGTCTGTACATAGATACAAGGGGTATGCAGATCGTCACAGAAAACCTGCACCCCGCTATCGTCTTAATCAGCTGGTTTGGTTGTCCACCAAGAACATGAAACTGCGACAACCTTCCTCCAAGTTAGGTCCTAGATTTATAGGACCTTTTCGCATTCTCTGTCAGGTCAACCCTGTGGCTTATAAACTACGCTTGCCCCCTCATCTTCGTATTCCCAATACATTTCATGTATCTTTGCTTAAGCCCTTTGTCAAGAATAGATTCTCTCTCCCCTCTAGACGTCCCTCTCCAGTCTCTGTGGATGACCATCAAGAGTATGAAGTTAGCAAAATTCTGGATTCCCGACATAGGGGTAGACAATTACAATATCTGGTGGACTGGAAGGGCTACTCCATTGCAGAGAGGACTTGGGTGCCTGCTCGTGATGTTCATGCCCCACGGCTGGTCAAGTCCTTCCACGACAGGCACCCATCCAAACCCAAATAGGTTTGGGGGCATCTTTGTGTGGGGGGTACTGTCACGCCGTGTCTGGGATTTGATCCCAGGGCCTGGTGTTCATAGACTGTTTTCCTATGTCCTGAGCCACCAGTGAACTGGTTTTATGTTAGCATCGTAGTTATGTTCTTTTTCACTAGTGGGGATGTTTGCTCCACCCTGGGACCAGCTGTCAGCAGTCTTCTCATTAGTGTCCCTATATATTCCCACTTCCCCTTCCTGTCCGTGCCTTAGGATAGGTTCCTGTTTATGGATGCTCTTGCTTTTTGGTTTTCTACTTGGCTCGTCTTGACTACGATTCCTGGATTATCCCTTGAACCTGGTTAACCTTGCTGCCGACCCTCCCTGGCTTGTTCTGACTACGTTACCTGGATTGTCCTTTTCCCTCCTGGGATCCTGTCTTCTGCCTACTAACCGTGAGTTGTTGCTGGGGGTTGTGGTTAGGCTATCTGCACCTTCCTTTGTGGTTCCTTATTTCCTGTCTGTGGGAGATCTCAGCCGTCCCTCCACCTGACACCGGGATAACAAGACTACCGGTCAGGAAAGCGGAGGGACGGTTGTAGTTTCCTGGCAGACCTGACAGATACCCAAAATGGTATCCTTGGACCACCTATGTTAATCTTTTTGGGGTTCAAAGGCCTTTGCCCCAAAACTAGGCTTCGTGCCCCGTTTGAACGTCTGACTGCGGGAAGCCTCCATTCCTTCCCTTTGCACAGACCTCCTTGTGTCCATGGTGATTCGAATCGGCTTATCGTCTTAAACCTGCATCCAGGAAAACCATTGCACCCATTTCAGAGAGCACCGCCCGGTGTCTTCTTCTACGGTGGATTGAAGAACTACAACCACTATCTGGTCAAGTCCCCCAACTAGAGACCCTAACCGAGGCGTTATCACCCCCCAAATTAGGCCTCTACCCCTCACAATGTATGCATACACAAGCGTTTTCCGCTATACACCGATACACTGCGTCGCCAGACTAAACTATACAGAACACTTATGCCCATTTACCACCTACAGAACAATGTGGCTTCTCTCTGTATCCAGATGATAAAACAATGGTGATGCCCCCCTGTTAGCTCTCTACCCAAAACTGTATTACAGTACAAAACTTCACAAAACTGGAACAAAATATAAAAACATCCTTTTCCAAATGCCAAAATGCTTTCCATTTTCCTTCCAAACACAAATCTCATTGGCCAACCTTTCAGACAACCCCAAGCTCCTCCCACCAACTTCCCTCTGATACATAAATGCTGGAAAAAAAAACTTTGTTGCATGCTCAGCTACTTAAAACCCCTACTGGTTTATTTACATATCATTTGTACAGGAAGAGGGAGGGGGAGGGGGGAGACTAGCCACATCGCCTTGTCTATCAAGACACCAAAACAAATCCATGGCTAAACATCATATATATTTCAACAATTTAAAAAACCTTTGTCAAGGAAATGATGGAATAAACCCCCCTTTTGCAAATGGGAGGGAATCCCCCCTGACCCATACATCCCCTGGAAGTCAAACCACAAGTTGAGACTCAAATACAAACTCCTGCCAACAGATGGCTATACACAACAAGCTTCAAAAACAATGAATTGCCTTCTGGGAAACTAATATTTAAACATAAAAACACACACCATTGTACAAAAACTCTCAGTCTTACAATCTATCAAAATTCAGCGTAAAGTAGAGTTTTCACTTAAAAACGAAATCCGATACAAAAACCGCGGCTCATATACTGCAAAGTCATGAAAACAGAGAAATCCCCATCCTAACACCATCTGCATGGAGTCTCTCCCTGTGTCTGCGTTGGCTTCCTCCCACACTCCAAAGACATGCTGGTAGGTCAACCAGATCCTCTCTATAAATGGGCCCCAGCATGTGTCTGCAAGCGCGTCGGGACCCCTCGGGGCAAGACCGCGCTATATCAAGATACCACTCAACTCAACTCAAAAGGTGATGCTTAGAAAAACAATTTAACATTAACCAAAAAGAGCCTCTCAGTATGTCACCCTGGTGTCTCACCACTGCTTTTTGCACATCGGCCCCTGGATGCTGTATTGGCATTTGTTGATTGGCGCAGTTTTGTTCTATTCTATGCGTTTGCAGTTTGACCTGTGCACTGCTGGGGAGAGTAGTGAGACACCAGGTGAAAATTTTCACCTTAGGTATTTTACCTTCCTATTCCTCATCCCCTTTAATTTTCATTGGAATTCCTCCGTCCCTTGTTGGTCTTCCTTGCTTCCCTACCCCACCTTGGTCATTCATCCCTGCACCTTCACCCACCCTTTCCTTCCTTCTCGTCCCACTCCAATCACTACATTCCCATACCCCACTACCCTTCGTCCACATCTACACACATCCATTATTCACTCCCACTAACACATCATTATTTTTTCACATAGGTCCCCTTTGGGGGTCACCATTGTCATTTCCCATTTGGATCACTTGCCTACACTTATGGTCCGGGAGTTGCCTGTCTTTGTTTTCATCGCCCCTGTATGTCACTGCTGCTCCCGGTGACGATGCCTTGTTGGTTTATCGGTGGCCCCTGCTGCCGCGCTGATGCTGCGCTGGCGCAGAGGTAAGTTGAGCACAACATTATGTTGTAATCATTCTTTTTATTTTTCCTCATTCCTATTCTTTTATTTTTTATTTTTTTTCTTATCCTCTCCCCTTGTTTTGTGTCTCCCTTGCTAATTTTAGCCTGCATTAAATTCTCCCAAACTGTACCTCTGAGACTATCTGGAACCCATATTTTTTGCTTTCAGATAATTTCCATGAATCATTGCTCCTGATGAGCGGTCATGAAACCGCGAAACGCGTCAAGCTACCTACCATTCACGTTTTTCAGTTGTCAACTCTTATCTTACCATGGATCAACAATACTAACTTTCAATTGGTCCAAATCATGTCCTTATATATTATTTATCATCTCATTCTCATTGTTGTTTTTTCGCCCCCCATTCTTGTACCCTGATATTAATCTAGATAGACTACTTAGCCCATATAGCCCAACGTCACTTTGGTTACATTATGACTGTAATTATGATTTGTTTTATTTTCCTTATATGTTCATTTGTACTGTGGATTACTATGTAACTTGTGTTGAAAATGCTTAAAGTTTTTTTAGAGGTTATGTGCCCGTAATATTTTGGAGGTTATATGCCCATAAATATTTTTTATATGAAACTATACAATACAAATAAACGTTATATCCCGGTCACTTGACCTCTCCTTTTGCTGTCATGTGCTTCACTTAAAGTCCCACCAGGTGCTCCTCTCTTTTTGATCTATTTTATGTTTTCATTTTTTATTTTTTTTTGGTTTTATTTCTTGAACTTTATCTTAAAACCAGAGCGAAACATTTGAAACCTAAGATAATTTTATAACACCCGTACATATGACATAGTGCATATTGATATCAATAACTTTGACATCTGAGGTGATGCGGCACAATGGCTTGGATAGAATGTTGGGTGGTTTACCTAAATTTATAAGAGGGGTGAGTGAAATTCATCACTCTAGTCATGATTTGAATTTTGTTGAATCAGTTGTTTATAATATGCTGAAGGCTACGACTTATATGGATGACAAAGACCTTTCTACCTTTCATGAGAAGATACTGACAAGAATTTCCACTGCCGCTTTGTCGGGATAGAAGATCTGATAGACACTGATGTCAAGCTGATTCCATTTGAACCACTGCGTGGGGGTATATGTATATATATGTTGGTATACTATTCTGGTGGAATTATGGACTGAATGATAAAAGTAACTGCTCTATTAAAGGCAATGAGGGGTGGCCTACAGCAAATTCAAATTGTGGCCGTCGATCAGCAAATTAATTACTTGACAGGTACACAAAAGGTCATCATTGCTCAAATAGGGAATGGAAAGAAGCAGATGTTAATTGTGAAATGCTTGCAAGATGGACTACAGCTTTGTTGTCAGAGACTATTGAGGGTTCGATGTTAAAAGAACCCAGTATCCTGATTGATGGATTGATGACTGCAAGTGCAAGGAAATAGTTTGCAGCACAGAGTTTTTACTGCCATATCCAAAACTTTTTGACCTTGGAAGGGACTGCTGGTATATTGATGGTTCTTATTACTATAAAGATGGAAGCAGAATTTCAGGATTTACTGGTGATTGTGTAAAAGCATCTTTAATAATAAACTTTGAGCCTGGAGATGAGAGAATCCTGGACTTATGTGGATTGGAGCTCCCAAAGCATACCAAGCTTTACTTTCAGTGACATGGTGAGAGATGTGATGAAGTCAGAATGGACTGTGACATCTGCTAATTTTTGCGCAATATTCAAGATCGTGATGTGATTTACTCAAGAGCAAGCTTTGAAATAAGGTCTAACAGCTAAACAGGCCACGGATGTTTACCAAATCCTTTTCCAGTCATGGTCTAAAGTTATGTTATCCAATAACTGTTTCATGGGAATATTTTAGGGGGGCTGGTGAAGAGAGATGTAACCAGTCTCAACTTCATATTTCAGATGAGCCATTGTAAAGCATCCAGTACCTTAAATCATAATGATGTTCGTTGCTTAATTTATGGGTCAGTTCTAGTAGATAGAACAGACCCAAGTGGGGATATGTTGTATTATGTTGGCTGATTTATGTGGGACGTTATGCTATTAGATGTGTGTGGTGTGTATATGTGTGTATGTGTGTGTGTGTATATATATATATATATATATATATATATATATATATATATATATATATATATATAGTACAATATTGACCAGGCCAGATTTTAGTAGATAATTCAGTTGTCAGTCAACTGGATTACGGATATGGGAGAGGCCAGAAAACAGCTTTGATGTGTTAATCTTATGTGTGTGAGGTACTTAATTGTCGACCAAAGGGCCAAACAGGATCTACTACACATGTCAAGGGGACTTGTTTATGTCAATCTATTTTTACATATCAAGGCGGTGTTCAGGCCACCTTCCGTCTCCGCAATCTAATTGCATATGTCAAAAGACAGCTTGTTGATGTTGTTATGCAGGAATACAAATGAGGGCTAAAGTCGTCTCCGGCTAGGTTGGGGGTCATTCTCTGTCATCCTGAATGACAGAGTGTAGATCAAAGACAGCCAATCAAATTGCTCAGTCACTTCAATAGATAAGAATATATATATATATATATATATATATATATATATATAAAGCTAATATTCAGGCTAGTCAGATATATTCCTGCATGATTATGAAGGCACAGGTATATTCTGTAGGAATATGAAGGCACAGGATATATTCTGTAGGAATATGAAGGCACAGGTCTAGAATATGATCTAGGAGACGTGGGACTCGGAAATATATGTAGACTCTGATTGGATTCATTGTCATCTGTGCAAGTATTGGACTTTGTTCTGTATTGGAAGTCAATAAAGCGCAATCTCTGGAGAACGTGGGTGTATGCTGCGGGAAACATAACTTATATATCATCATTACTAATAACTAAACATCAATTATCAACTGGAAACCACTATACTATATCACTACACCCCCTTGGGACCCCTATAGCATCTATATATAGATGAGGGTCGAAACTCCCTGCTTGGGTACTTCTGCGTCTCCTATTAGGCCTGGGTGTGTTGTTCATTTCTGACTTTGGGTTGTTCCCCGAGAAAATATGCAGAGGCATTATGGCCTTAGCCAGTGCACATTCCCCTGTCCACTGACCCGTCAATCTAGTCCTAATTTTCATGTCTCCGCAGAGCCAATACACATCCCCCAGAGACTGGGTTTGATTTTGCACCAGATCTGTGGACACATCGCTATAGGAGGCACAATATCCCATGGAGAAATTCCCCAGAGGCTTTCCTGCCCCCTGGTACCGTCCATAACATGTGTAATTACCAGGGTATATGGTGATACCTTCCCCTGGTTTAGGAGTCTTGGTAACCATCGGGTATTCCCTTTTCCAATGTTCACATGCAGAGTTATTGGTGGTCCGGTTAGTAAACAAGCTGAGGAAGCATGTTTCATGTTCGGGGGTAGGTTTAGGGGTACCATTCCCAGATGAGGTCTAGCCCCCCCACACACATAATATCAATAAAATAACTGCGCTTGTTCAAAAAGGGGGAGTGGAAAAAGGGGAGAAGAGCAGCAACTATAAATGTTATACAAACACTGAACAAATGGAAAAGAAAAAAAGCTGCGCTAATATAAAAGTGAAGGTGAGAAAACAATGAATTAGCATAAAACTCAATGTAGGAGGTCAATAGGACCTAAAGTGCAAAACTTGCAGTCCATATGTGATGTATAAAAACCAAGTATATTTTTACATATAGTCCATAAAACTTAAATGGGTCTCCACTGTGCAAATGAACCCACAGCATCCAGAAAAAGTGGTGATAGAAAAGTGATTCCACCTTAATGACACACTGCTGCTTACCAGAAGTGTATGATCTCTTATTACAGGAGATCAGTCAGCGCATAAACAGATAATCCCAATAAAAGGTGTCCTCAGCAGGCAGCGCTACTTGCTTGGATGACTCATGAACAGTAATCAATCAGGATATGCCACATAAATGAAAAGAAGGCTCACATAGCATAAAATCCTTTAGACTTTTAATAAGAAATAATAAAAAGCACACTTACAGACGTAAGATGAAACAAAGCATGTAAAACGATCGAGCCGGCCGGCTCCTCGATCTGGCTGCCCGTATCTTCCGCGTCTAGCGTATGATGCGGTGACGTCAGAACGTCGCTTACCCAACGTTTCGTCTCAACAGGGACGTGGTCACGGGATACCCCACACACATAGCAATTGGTTTTATTGTGTTTCCCTGCACTGTACCTCATCCATTTGAGCGATCGGTTGACATCTGAGAACCCAGTTTCTGCAGCCATGGTGTCTTCAAAGGTGGGATCAGCTATAGCCACCATGTTCCCTAATGTCCGTATGTGGGGTCTCAGGGGGTTAGCTACGGGCTGAGGGAGCTGCCAATCCGGCGAATTGTACATGTCTTTAAGTTGGAATTTCCCTGTCGATCCTGTTATCCATGTCCCCAGGACATATGTACCAGCATCTGTAGGGCTGGGATTTTCTATGTACCTGCCTTTAATAAGGTCATTCTGCTAAGTAGGGATTTTCCATTTTTACCTTTCTTGTCCAGAGCACTCTGCGGCCTGTATCCCCAGTCATTCCCTGTATTCCATCTCACGGATTCCCAGTAGTCGCAGTTATTGCCCCAATTATTATCTGTGACTAGGGATGGGCCGAACACTCCTTCGGTTCGCATCCAGAATATGCGAACGGACCGAAAGTTCGCGCGAACATTCGAACACCGTTAAAGTCTATGGGACTCGAACATGAGAAATCAAAAGTGCTAATTTTAAAGGCTAATATGCAAGTTATTATCCTAAAAAGGGTTTGGGGACCCGGGTCCTGCCCCAGGGGACATGTATCAATGCAAAAAAAGTTTTAACGTTTTTTAAAGTGTTTTCGGGAGCAGTGATTTTATTGATGCTTAAAGTGAAAATATAAAAGTGAAATATTCCTTTAAACTTCATTCCTGCAGGGGGTCTATAGTATGCCTGTAAAGTAGTGCATGTCTCCCGTGTTTAGAACAGTCCCTGCACAAAATGACATTTCTAAAGGAATACAAGTAATTTAAAACTGCTTGCGGCTGTAATGTAATGTTGGGTCCCGGCAATATGGATGAAAATCCTTGAAGAATGGCATGGGTACCCCCTCAGCCCATTACCAGGCCCTTTGGGTCTTGTATGGATATTAAGGGGAACCCCGCACCCAAATTAAAAAAAGAAAAGGCATGGGCCCCCCAGGCCCTATATACTCTGAACAGCAGTATACAGGCGGTGCAAACAAGACAGGGACTGTAGGTTTGTTCTTAAGTTGAATCTGTTTGTAATTTGGAACAGGTACATTTTGTAAGTGTAGCTCCAGCCCAAAAATCTATTTTTAAGCTTTTTGGATAACATGGGGAAGGGTTATCATCACCCCTGTAACATTTGTTTTGCTGTCTGTGCCCCTGTTCAGAAGATTTCACCTCACTTTCTGTCCCAATGACAATTGGATTTTGAAAATTTTGGGTTATTAGGGAAACAAGGATTGGTGATAAAGCATCAGTGGAGACACCATTTTCCCATATTAACTCTTACAGGAGAGAATTTCCCTTCCTAGGGGTAGATTTCCTCATACTTCCTGTTGTCTCCCTCCGTTTGTAAGTAGGAGTCGTTTGTAAGTCGGATGTTTGAAAGTAGGGGACCGCCTGTATATACTATACAGCCTGCCCTATGTACTCTGTAGAAATTTGGGCCTTAGGTGTTGGTGGTACCAGAACACTGTAAGCCCTCAGTTACTCTTGGTGGATGCTGGAACGGGCCCTGCTGTGAAATCTATCAAGAATTGTAATTACATGCCCCTGTTGAACAGGGGTTGAAAAATTGGGCCTTTGGTGGTGGTGGTGACACAACACTGTAAGCCCTCACAGTTACTCTTGGTGGGCGCAGGAACGGGCCCTGCTGTGAAATATTAGATCAAAAATTGTAATTACACGCCCCTGTTAAACAGGGACAGGAAAATTGGGCCTTAGCCACTGGTGGTGGTGCCCAGAACCAAAAATGTTCTTAGAAGCTATCAACATGAACATTGAGGAGGAATAGGATGGTTACTCAGCATAACAGGATAGTCACTCAGCATCAGCATAGGCAGTCTTGAAGGGATCTCACATTCGTAAAAAAAAATATCGGTTACATCAGCATCAGCTGCTTGGTAGCTGGTGATCCAGGACTGATTAATTTTTATGAAGGTGAGCCGATCAACCGAGTCGGTGGACAGGCACACTCTGTGATCGGTTACAAAGCCTCCAGCAGCACTGAATGTGCGTTCTGAAAGAACGCTGGATGCAGGACAGGCCAGTAGCTCAATTGCATACTGTGCAAGCTCTGGCCAGTGATCCATCCTCAAGTAACCCAGTGGATTTTCGGTTGGAAAGGTCTCCAAGTCTGATCTTGCCCGTAGGTATTCCTGCACCATGTAAATCAGACGCTGGCGATGGTTGCTGGAACCGATCAGACCTTGGGGCTGCGGACCAAAAAATTGTCTGAACGCATCGGTCAGACGGCCACCTTCTCCACTGCTTCTTGTGTGACTGACCGAAGCCTCAGCAACACGTTGTCGAGGACCAGGAATTTGTAACCTCCCAGGCTCTGGAAATGCATTTCACAAACCTCCCGAAGATGTTTCATCCTCTGCTCCCTCTGCGACGGCTGGATAAGTTCCACAACCTTACCCTTGTGACATGGATCAAGAAGGGTTGCCAGCCAGTAATGATCCCTCTCCTTGATACCACGAATCCGAGGGTCCTTTCGCAGGCTTTGCAGGAACAGGGAGGCCATGCAGCGTAGGTTTGCTGAGGCATTCGGTCCGGAGTCCTCTGGGTCACTAAGGACGACATGATCCGCAGCCACCTCCTCCCAGCCACGTAGGAGTCCATGGGTTTCTGGGGACTGTAAACGATCCCTTGAAGACTGCTGCTGATGCTGAGTGCTAGGCTCCACCTCCATACTGACACAATCCTCATCCTCCTCCTCCTCTTCCTGTGAGATTGGCGGGCCCGCAGGAATACTGTCTGGATAAAGGGGGCCTTGAGAGATAAGGAAGTCCTCCTCTTCATCCCTCTGTTCTGCCTCAAGTGCCCTGTCCATTATTCCATGCAGCGTGTGCTCCAACAGGTAGACAAGAGGGACAGTATCACTGATGCATGCAATGTCACTGCGATGACGCAGTGCATTATAGGGCGTGACGCACCACTCGAATTTGGCGCGAACGCCCCATAATGTTCGATCTTCGGCGAACGATCGAACAGCCGATTTTCGACTCGAACAGATAGCCCATCCCTATCTGTGACACATATGTATGTGGGCCTGGAATTGGGGTGTTCTGATACATGCTACACTGTCAACCAACTGGAGGGCAGGAGACTATAATTGCAGTAGTCAAATGTGAAGGTAGCTACATGTGTGTTAGTCTAGTCACGTTCTGGTATAACTCTTCTATCTTTTTTTAGTGATGGCCACTTGCTGAGCCTCTACTAGGCTCACCAGGAAAAGGATATGCAATACTGTCATCATGGTGTAGACTGGGTCCCGTCTTCCAGGGTTGGAACCTTCTTGCAGTGGGAGGCGTGGACCCAGGAGTTTCTGCCGGCTAGCTTAACAGACGTAGCCGTTAGGAGGACCTGGAATGGACCATCATATCTTGGTTCAGGCAAATGTTTTCTCACAAACTTCTTTACCAGGACCCAATCACCAGGGACCAGCTTGTGTGTTCCTGTATTTAACTCAGGATCTGGAATGGAAGAAAATACCTGCGAATGGATACGGGTTAATTCTCAAAGCAGTCACATAATCAGTTAACACATCAGATTGAAGCTGTAACTGTTGTGGGAAGTAACAACCCAATCTGGGGGCTGAGCCAAACAATATCTCATAGGGTGACAGACCATGGTTTCCCCTTGGAGTGTACCTAACACTGAATAAAGCGATGGGCAGGCTGTCTGGCCAACTCATTCCTGTTTCTTGAGACATTTTTTGCATTCTAGACTTTATTGTGCCGTTTAATCTTTCCACTTTCCCACTGCTTTGAGGATGGTACAGGATGTGGAAGGCTAGTGTGACTCCTAAAGCTGTCTATATCTCTATAGTCACTGAGGCTGTAAAAGCCGGGCCCTGGTCACTCTCTATAACCTCTGGGACACCATATCTGCACATTATCTCTGTTAGAAGTCTCTTGGCTGCGGTCTTCGCTGTCATGTTGGTGATGGGGTAGGCTTCAGGCCATCCGGAGAACATGTCAACAATGACCAATGTGTATCTGGATGTGGTCAATCTGTATTCTCTGAAAGGGGTACTGGGCCTTTGCTAGATGTTTTAAAGATACCCTTTCCTTTCTTCCTGGATTGCATTTAGCACAGATGGTGCATGATTTGCAGAAGTTGTTGTGAGTGGGGTGATTCCTGGAGCTAAGTAGTATTTGTTGATCAGAGAGTTCATAAAGTTTTTGACAGGTGGGAGGCACAGTGGGCCCACTGTACCACTGCTGGGAACATGGATCGTGGCAGACACAGTCTCTTGTTTAATTCCATGATTCCATCCTTTAAGGTGGCTCTTTTCTTTGTCCACACCTCCTTTTCTTCCTTACTTGCTGCTTTTTGTTGCTCCTTAAGATGTGTTCGATCTGCGGGTGGGTTTTGCAAAACCATAGTGGCTTGCGCGGTGTCTTGCTGGGGGCCTGTCGGTTCATCCAGTATGGATGTATCCATTCTGCTAACGACTTCTCGTACTCCATTTGCAGCTTGTTTTGCAGCGGTGTCTGCCAGGTGATTGCCTTGTATTTCTAGAGAATTCAGTTTGCCGTGTGCTTTCACCATAAGTATGGCCACTTGTGTGGGGAGGAGTAGGGCATCCATTAGGTCCTTGATTGCTGCACTGTGTTTTACAGGTGTACCTGCTGCTGTTAGGAACGCTCTGGTTTTCCAGATGATACCGAAATCGCAGGCAACACTGAGGGAATATTTTGAATCTGTATAAATGTTGACACTTTTTCCCATCTTGCATGCCATAGTCAGGGCTTGAAGTTCCGCTTCCTGCGAAGACCTGGAGGAGGGGCAATGCCGAGGCCTGGTGGACTGTATCCTCAGTAGTAACGGCATATCCTGTGTGGTACTGTCTTGTATGATCCGCGTATCTTGATTCATCAACATAGATGGTTTCATCTTCATCACTTCAAAGCAGTCATGGGGGTAGGGTGACCACATTTCCAAACTGCCATTCAGGGACAAACCCCCCCCCCCCCCCGAAAAGATGATTTTTTTACATCTTCTTTTGCCGATTTTGGGGCAGGGGCGTATCATGAAATCAGCGTGCAAGATCAAAAGTGGGCTCTAGGCATCAAGAAGAACAACAATATGGCGCGCAAAGCGCGTCGTAGTGAACAGTGGACATGTCTTAAATTGCGATAAATATTGGCTTAAAGGGGGTGTTGTTAAAGAGTCTGAGATTACTTATATAGTGCAGAATGTGGTAATGTTAAATAGGGAATGCAGAGTGTATGGTGGTGAGTAGTATGTACAGGAGAGGAGTGTATGGAGGTGGGTAATATGTACAGGAGAGGAGTGCGTCATGTATGGCGGGGGGTAATATGTACAGGAGAGGAGTGCGGAGTGTATGGCGGGGGTAGTTAGTGGAGAGAGGAGGAAGAGGAGTGCAATACCACCTCCTGATAGTCTGTCAGCCACTGCTATACCACCTTGGTGGTGGGGCACTCCGAAGGATGTAAGGGGGCACTCTGAAGGCACTAAGGGGGAATCCTGGAGGTTGTAAGGGGGGATGAAAGGGGGCACTCTGGCGGTACTAACTTAGTCAGAGCCCCATTACATCCTCCGGGGTGCCCCCTTAGTGCCTCCTTACATCCTCTGGAGTGCCCCCTTACATCCTCTTCCAGAGTGCCGCCTTAGTACTACTGTACTAAGGGGCACTCTGGAGAAATTAAGGGGAGGGAGTAAGGGAACACTCTGGAGGAAGTAAGGGGGCACTCTGGAGGCACACAGATAGTACCTCCAGAGTGTCCTGAGGAGTGATGGCCATTAATCCATGCCAGGTGAATGTTAGGAAAAGCAGAGCACACCACCCACCTCATGGCTGCCCTATTCCACTACTGCTTGCTCTCTCCCTGCCACAGCCCTGACATAAGCCCAGTCCAGCCTGTGGTGTATGTCCCCATGTTATCTGTACCTGAATTACTGCAGTTCCTCTGGGGGATGCTGCACCCACTGCTGCTCAGGTCAGGGTGGCTGGCGGTGAGGTCTTCTTCCACTTCCTCCTGGGCAGGGATGAGCTGTGTACAGAGTGCAGGGTTCTGGGATGAGCTGTGTACAGAGTGCGGGGTTCTGGGATGAGCTGTGTACAGAGTGCGGGGTTCTGGGATGAGCTGTGTACAGAGTGCGGGGTTCTGGGATGAGCTGTGTACAGAGTGCGGGGTTCTGGGATGAGCTGTGTACAGAGTGCGGGGTTCTGGGATGAGCTGTGTACAGAGTGCGGGGTTCTGGGATGAGCTGTGTACAGAGTGCGGGGTTCTGGGATGAGCTGTGTACAGAGTGCGGGGTTCTGGGATGAGCTGTGTACAGAGTGCGGGGTTCTGGGATGAGCTGTGTACAGAGTGCGGGGTTCTGGGATGAGCTGTGTACAGAGTGCGGGGTTCTGGGATGAGCTGTGTACAGAGTGCGGGGTTCTGGGATGAGCTGTGTACAGAGTGCGGGGTTCTGGGATGAGCTGTGTACAGAGTGCGGGGTTCTGGGATGAGCTGTGTACAGAGTGCGGGGTTCTGGGATGAGCTGTGTACAGAGTGCGGGGTTCTGGGATGAGCTGTGTACAGAGTGCGGGGTTCTGGGATGAGCTGTGTACAGAGTGCGGGGTTCTGGGATGAGCTGTGTACAGAGTGCAGGGTTCTGGGATGAGCTGTGTACAGAGTGCGGGGTTCTGGGATGAGCTGTGTACAGAGTGCGGGGTTCTGGGATGAGCTGTGTACAGAGTGCGGGGTTCTGGGATGAGCTGTGTACAGAGTGCGGGGTTCTGGGATGAGCTGTGTACAGAGTGCGGGGTTCTGGGATGAGCTGTGTACAGAGTGCGGGGTTCTGGGATGAGCTGTGTACAGAGTGCGGGGTTCTGGGATGAGCTGTGTACAGAGTGCGGGGTTCTGGGATGAGCTGTGTACAGAGTGCGGGGTTCTGGGATGAGCTGTGTACAGAGTGCGGGGTTCTGGGATGAGCTGTGTACAGAGTGCGGGGTTCTGGGATGAGCTGTGTACAGAGTGCGGGGTTCTGGGATGAGCTGTGTACAGAGTGCGGGGTTCTGGGATGAGCTGTGTACAGAGTGCGGGGTTCTGGGATGAGCTATATACAGGGTTATGGGATGAGCTATGCTATATACAGGGTGCAGGGTTCTGGGCTAAGCTATATACAGGGTGCAGGGTTCTGGGATGAGCTATATACAGGGTGCAGGGTTCTGGGATGAGCTATATACAGGGTGCAGGGTTCTGGGATGAGCTATATACAGGGTGCAGGGTTCTGGGATGAGCTATATACAGGGTGCAGGGTTCTGGGATGAGCTTTATACAGGGCACTGGGATGAGCTATATATAGGGTGCAGCAGAGGCGTAATTAGAACCTTCAGGGCCCTGGTGCAAGAAACCATGAAGGGCCCCTGACCTCCGGCCTGGGCCATTCCCTCTGAGCCCAGAGGGGGGCAGTATAATGTAAAATGGGGGGAGGTGGCAGTGGAGGGCAGTATAATGGGAGGGGGCAGTATTATGGGAGGGGGTGGTAGCAGAGGGCAGTATGATGGGAGGAGGGGCAGTGGGGGGGTGGCAGTGGAGGGCAGTATAATGGGAGGGGGCAGTATAATGGGAGGGGGTAAGTGGAGGGAAGTATGATGGGAGGGGGTAGTGGAGGACAGTATAATGTAAATGGGAGGGGTGGCAGTGGAGGGCAGTATAATGGGAGGGGGGTAGTGGAGGGCAGTATAATGGGAGGGGCTTGGGTAGTGGAGGGCAGTATGGGGGGACTGTACAGCATGACTGGAGGGGGGCAGTGTATGGGAGGTAGCAGAGTATAATGGGGGGTAGTGGAGGGCAGTATAATGTAAATGGGAGGGATGGCAGTGGAGGGCAGTATAATGGGAGGGGTGGCAGTGGAGGGCAGTATAATGGGAGGGGTGGCAGTGAAGGGCAGTATAATAGGAGGGGTGGCAGTGGAGGGCAGTATAATAGGAGGGGTGGCAGTGGAGGACAGTATAATGGGAGGGGGGCAGTATGATGGGAGGGGGTGGTAGTGGAGGGCAGTATAATGGGGGGTTACTGGAGGGCAGTATAATAGGAGGGGTGGCAGTATAATAGGAGGGGTGGCAGTGGAGGACAGTAAAATGGGAGGGGGGCAGTATGATGGGAGGGGGTGGTAGTGGAGGGCAGTATAATGGGGGGCAGTGGAGGGCAGTATAATGTAAATGGGATGGGTGGCAGTGGAGGGCAGTATAATGGGAGGGGTGGCAGTGGAGGGCAGTATAATGGGAGGGGGCAGCATAGTGTAAAATAGGGGTGGCAGTGGAGGGCAGTATAATGGTAGGGGGGCAGTATTATGGGAGGGGGTGGTAGCGGAGGGCAGTATGATGGGAGGGGGGGCAGTGGAGGGCAGTATAATCGGAGGGGGGTTAGTGGAGGGCAGTATGATGGGAGGGGTGGTAGTGGAGGGCAGTATGGTGGGAAGGGTGGTAGTGGAGGGCAGTATGATGGGAGGGGTGGTAGTGGAGGGCAGTATAATAGGAGTGGTGGCAGTGGAGGGCGGTATAATGGGAGGGAGGCAGTAGTGGAGGGCAGTATAATAGGGGGAGTTATTGATGGGCAGTATAATAGGCGGGGTGGCAGTGGAGGGCAGTATAATAGGCGGGGTGGCAGTGGAGGGCAGTATAATAGGCGGGGTGGCAGTGGAGGGCAGTATAATAGGAGGGGTGGCAGTGGAGGGCAGTATAATAGGAGGGGTGGCAGTGGAGGGCAGTATGTTGGGAGGGGGGGTGGTGGAGGGCAGTATAATGTACAGCATGACTGGAGGGGCAGTGTATGGGAGGGAGCAGAGTGACCATGGGCTACTGAGAGTCAGGGCAGTGCAGGGAGCATTTCGCCTACCTTTCTTCCAGGAACAGCCATCAGGGAAGAGCTGGAGTCGGGGGCGTAGTCGGGGGACAGAGCTTAGGCGCGAGGTGGAATCCCCCTCCGGCTTGCTCGGAATGCTGGGGCTCCACTCTCCTCTCCTCCTTGTCGTGACGTCACTGGTTGTTAGACGCCAGTCGGGCCATGCCTAGCAACCAGTTGTTTTGGCAGTGAGCCAGGCAGCGTCTGGGGGTGAAATGAAGTGGTCTCAGACAGAACTAGCACAGCGGGCAGTGAGGGACAGCGGCAATGCGGCGGCATCAGATCGGCCAAGGGGGCAATTCCGGGACACTGTATTGTCCCGGAATGAAGGTGCCCGGGACCAGGGACAAAGATGTCAATCTCGGGATAATCCCAGGCAATCCGGGACACGTGGGCACCCTACATGGGGGATATCCTGAGGATCATGTCCCCCCTCGAGAAGTGGGAGCAGAGTGGATGGATTATGGGTGTCACATCTGAGGAGGGTAATATTTTCCGGTAGGAGTAAGGCACACTGAAGTCTTAGATGTCTTGCTGAGGACAGGTGATTTGGCTGCACCTGGTTTAGTATGGCAGTTATGTCATGAGGGGCAAGGAGCACCAGATGATGTCCCAGGACGAGGTCAGCAGTTTTGTCTAGAGGAGCCTGGGCTGCAAAGACGGCTCTGAGGCAAGAGGGTCCCCCCCGGCCACTGGGTCCAGTTGGCAGGAGTAATAACCGATGGGTCTAAGCCTGTTGCCATGGGCCTGTGGCATGTCCTTGTCTCTCTGAGACAAATAGTTTAACCACTTAACGACCGCCCACTGTAGTTATACGTCGGCAGAATGGCACCGACAGGCAAAGTCACGTATATCTACGTGATTGCCTTTGTATAGTTGGGGGGGTCCGATCGGACCCCCCTCCTATACAGTGAGTAGTTGTTTTCCGTTGGGGAGCGATCTGAAATGAGGGGACGGCCGTTCGATTCCAGCCACCCCCTCGCAATCGCTCCCGGCGAATGAGAAAGCTTCCTCTGCTGTGTAGTGTTTACACAGGCAGAGGAAGTGATGTCATCTCTCATGCGGCGCTCACATATACCGAGCGTAGGGTTGCCACCTCATCCCTTTAAACCCGAACACATATTAATTGCACAGGTTCTGTGGCTGATTAAGGTGGTAATTAAACTCACTTGGTGCCTTATCTGCATTTAATTAGCCTCAGAACCTGTGTAATTCCTATGTGTTCGGGTTTAAAGGGATGAGGTGGCAACCCTAACCGAGCGCCGTACAAGAGAAGACATCAGGTCAGTGCACAAAACACTACACTGACACCAGGACACATAGGCACACAAATCGCCCCCCCAGACACCCCCCAGATCAGCCCCCAGTCACAGTGTCACTGATTGCAGTGACCATTTATTTACTGATCACTGCAATCAGTGACATTTGTGACTGTAAAAGTATCACTACAGTTTAGTTTTAGGTCCAGTGTAGCCCCCTAACACCCCCTAATAAAGGTTTAACCCCCTGATCGCCCCCCAGATATCCCTTTCACCCCCTATCACCACTGTCGCTAAGCGATCGTTTTTCTGATCGCTGTCTTATTGTCAGTGATGCCGATAGGTAGCCAGTTATTTTTTTTAGGTTCGCCGCAGGTTTTATAGCGTCAGATACCCCCATATATTACCTAATAAAGGTTTAACCCCCTTGATCGCCCCCCAGGTAACCCTTTCACCCCTATCACCACTGTCGCTAAGCGATCGTTTTTCTGATCGCTGTCTTATTGTCAGTGATGCCGATAGGTAGCCAGTTATTTTTTTTAGGTTCGCCGCAAGTTTTTATAGCGTCGGGTACCCCCATATATTACCTAATAAAGGTTTAACTCCTTGATCGCCCCCCCAGGTAACCCTTTCACCCCCTTTTGCCAGTGTCACTAAGCGATCATTTTTCTAAACGCTGTATTAGTTATGCTGGTGCCGATAGCCAGTTATTTTTTTTAGGTTCGCCGCAGGTTTTTATAGCGTCAGGTACCCCCATATATTATCTAATAAAGGTTTTAACCCCCTAATTGCCCCTAGTTAACCCTGCGTCACACCCCAGGCAGCGTCAGGTTAGTGCCAGTAATGCCAACACCCACGCGTGAAGCATACACCTCCCTTAGTGGTATAGTATCTGAACAGATCAATATCTGATCTGATCAGATCTATACTAGCGTCCCCAGCAGTTTAGGGTTCCCAAAAACGCAGTGTTAGCGGGATCAGCCCAGATACCTGCTAGCACCTGCGTTTTGCCCCTCCGTCCAGCCCAGGCCACCCAAGTGCAGTATCGATCGATCACTGTCACTTGCAAAACACAACACACATAACTGCAGCGTTCGCAGAGACAGGCCTGATCCCTGCGACTCCAGTGCTGTAGGAGGTGATTTCACCACCACAGTTAAAAAAAAAAAAGCATATATGCCGAAGCATTGGGGCAGCAGGGGCGGAGGAGCGGAGGAGCGATTTTGCTCCTAATGCCGCGTACATACGGTCGAAATTCCGATGGAGGCTTGCCCCAGCAATTTAGGGTTCCCAAAAACGCAGTGTTAGCGGGATCAGCCCAGATGCCTGCTAGCACCTGCGTTTTGCCCCTCCGTCCAGCCCAGGCCACCCAAGTGCAGTATCGATCGATCACTGTCACTTGCAAAACACAACACACATAACTGCAGCGTTCGCAGAGACAGGCCTGATCCCTGCGACTCCAGTGCTGTAGGAGGTGATTTCACCACCACAGTTAAAAAAAAAAAAGCATATATGCCGAAGCATTGGGGCAGCAGGGGCGGAGGAGCAATTTTGCTCCTAATGCCACGTACATACGGTCGACATTCCGACGGAGGCATGCCCGTGGAAAAGTCCGACCATGTGTGTGCGGCATAACTTTTGCGGGAGGATGCCCCCATGCTTCGGCATATATAAATGGTGCATGTATGCCCATCATTAGAAGTGGGTGGATGAAGGGCGGTATTCTAATGGTGGGCATACCCACCGATCAATCTCTTTTTTTCGTTCAGCCAACAGGCTGCATGAAAAAAAAGATTACAATACATGTCCAACAAGGACCAGCATGTTGCTGGAATTGAATGGTTATACCAGATTGATGCCTGTGGGTTTAGGTATCATCTTGGTATCATTCTTTTCAGCCAGCGGCCGGCTTTCATGTAAAAGCAATCCTAGTGGCTAATTAGCCTCTGGACTGCTTTTACAAGCAGTGGGAGGGAATGTCCCCCCCCGGATATAAAAATCGCCATTGGGAAATTGGGAAAGCATTTTATCACACCGATCTTGGTGTGGTCAGATGCCTTGAGGGCAGTGGAAAGATCTAGGGTCTAATAGACCCCAGATTTTTTTAAAAAAGAGTACCTGTCACTACCTATTGCTATCATAGGGGATATTTACATTACCTGAGATAACAATAAAAATTATATATAAAAATAAAAAATATATGGAAGGAACAGTTTAAAAATAAAATAAAAAAGCAAAATTAATAATAATAATAAAAAAAAAAGCACCCCTGTCCTGCCCTGCTCTTGCGCAATGGCGAACGCAAGCGTGGGTCTGGCGTCATATGTAAACTGCAATTGCACCATGCATGTGAGGTATCACCGCGAAGGTTAGATCGAGGGCAGTAATTTTAGCAGTAGACCTCCGCTGTAAATCTAACGTGGTAACCTGTAAAGGCTTTTAAAGGCTTTAAAAATGTATGTAGTTTGTCGCCAATGCGCGTTTGTGCGAAATTTTAAAGCATGTCGTGTTTGGTATCTATGTACTCGGCCTAAGATCATCTTTTTTATTTCATCAAACATTTGGGCAATATAGTGTGTTTTAGTGCATTAAAATGAAAAAAAGTGTATTTTTTCCCCAAAAAATGCGTTTGAAAAATCGCTGCGCAAATACTGTGTGGAAAAAAAAATGCAACACCCACCATTTTAATCTGTAGGGCCTTTGCTTTAAAAAAATATATAATGTTTGGGGGTTCAACATAATTTTCTTGCAAAAAAAAAAGTTTTCATGTAAACAAAAAGTGTCAGAAAGGGCTTTGTCTTCAAGTGGTTAGAGTGGATGTAAGCTTCCTAATGTTGTGTATAAAATGCCAGAACAGTTCAAAACCCCCCCAAATGACCCCATTTTGGAAAGTAGACACCCCAAGCTATATACTGAGAGGCATGTCGAGTCCATTGAATATTTTATATGTTGACACAAGTTGAGGAAGAAAAATTTTTTTTTTTTGCACAAAGTTGTCACTAAATGATATATTGCTCAAACATGCCATGGGCATATGTGGAATTACACCCCAAAAAATACATTCTGTTGCTTCTCCTGAGTACGGGGATACCACATGTGTGAGACTTTTTGGGAGATTAGCCGCGTACGGGACCCCAAAAACCAAGCACCGCCTTCAGGCTTTCTAAGGGTGTAAATTTTTGATTTCACTCCTCACTGCCTATCACAGTTTCGGAGGCCATGGAATGCCCAGATGGCACAAACCCCCCCAAATGACCCCATTATGGAAAGTAGACACCCCAAGCTATTTGCTGAGAGGTATGGTGAGTATTTTGCAGATCTCACTTTTTGTCACAAAGTTTTGAAAATTGAAAAACATTTTTTTTTCTTTCTTCATTTTCAAAAACAAATGAGAGCTGTAAAATACTCACCATGCCTCTCAGAAAATAGCTTGGGGTGTCTACTTTCCAAAATGGGGTCATTTGGGGGGTTTTGTGCTATTTTGGCATTTTATGGCCTTCGAAACTGTGATGGGTAGTGAGGAGTGAAATCAAAAATTTGTGCCCTTAGAAATCCTGAAGGCAGTGCTTGGTTTTCGGGGTCCCGTACACGGCTAGGCTCCTAAAAAGTCCCACACATGTGGTAAAATATTCAATGGGCTCAACATGCCTCTCAGCAATTTCCTTGGGGTAAAAAACTTGTGGTGGTGTTCTGCGCAATGTGGATTTTATTAAGGCTGCTGCCCCCCCTAATATGTAATCTGTCACAAGGCAAATTACTGGATATTGTGGTAATTGGTGTGGGGTATATGGCGCTACCTTTATGCTCTGGGAACTTATTCGGATTGGTGTTGGGTTTCCTCTACGGGTACAACTGATAAGCCCCTATGGGATGAGGTGCAGGACTGTGTATTTTGTGCTAGTAATCCTAAATTCTATATATTAGCTGTGTATTTGATCCTCAACTCCTATATATGTGAAGTCAACCTCTGGAGGGTTAGGATTTTAATTGTGCTAAAATAATAAATAAATAAATGTTACCCTTATTGATGTGTATAATATCTATGTGGGTGTGATTTCACTTCATATTGTATGCAAGTTCCATAATCCAAACATTAATCTCCAGATTCCAAACAAACTTCTGATGAACTCAGTATTTCAAAAAATCAAAAAAAACAAATCAAAATTCCAAAAATGACTTCCTTGCCGTATAAATCCCTGTATCTTATTCCATACAGTTCACACCTTAAAGTGTTGTGTGTGTGTATACAATATATCCTGTGCCTAAAAACTGGTATTGCCCAATTTCCGTTGTAGTCCCTGGTCACTGCCCCAGGTGGGAGCTGCTGGACATCTAGTTAATTCCCTTGTAGGTTAACCCATTAACTACACCAATGAAATATATTCACAATGGTCATGTAATGGTCAGCCACTTTAGTGGTGAGGATTAGTTTCTTAATAATTCCTCAGTACAAATGGTTAATCAGAATAAAGAAAAAAGAAAAAATAATAACAAATGTGCATATATACTATAGCCAGGATAAGTTCATGCGGCTACAACAAATTCATATGTTGACATAGAAAAAGTTCAAGTATTCTTCATGCGTTTTTTCAGTGACTTTGGTGATTATATATTGCCAATGGAGATCCTCCAGCTTGCAGGTAAAGAGGTGACTTTTGGTGCTCCCCCCTCGTATGGGTCCCCACTCACCAGATAGACGCACCCCTGCAGGGGTCTCAAGCTCATCGGGTATCCCCAGCAATTTATCCTCCACTCCTGTAGGCTGTTCCACTCTCTGCTCTCTCCTCCTCCACCAATCAGATCCTCAGAAATGAACCACAGAACAGAACTTCCATAGAGTAAAATCGCTTATTTATTTGTAAAAATAGTAAAAATTCCAAACATAAATAAAAATAATTTAAAAAAATTTAAGGCCTGCAGACCTTCCTAGATTCACTCCCTTTTGGTTGTAATTACCGCCAGGTGCCTAGTGAATCCACACCGCAAACCGTATGCCAACCTGCTATGTCAGCCTCAGCTTCGGCGTGCGTTCCACCGCTCGAGCCTCACTAACCGGACGTGACGTGGACGTGTCTGGATGGTCACCTGACGCGTTGGTCGTTATCAAAGGTGCTGTCATCCCTTCGTGTCCGACGTCTATAAGCAAGCACTGGCACTATAGCTCCGCCCCTTCAGGGCGTACCTTCCTTTTCCAATTCACTGTATGTGGAGTGTGTAATCGCTCCCATCTATCCTATTTGGCTCCATCTAGTGGTGGTTACGTAATTGGTTGTTACTACGCCAGTGATTGCTTATATTAATTCATATAGACTTTTGTTTATCTTCTAAGGGGAATGTTATTGAATTCAGTAAATGATACCCCCAATACATTTGTTCTATGTTTAGTTGAACATGTGCCATATTAATGTAAGCAAACATTGGGGATATGATATTACATCTTTTTATCCTCTAATGGGAATAACATGAAATTCAATAAATAATACCCTTAATATATTTACATTGTGTTGATTATATGCCTTATTGTTTAAGCAAACATTGGGGGTGTTCCCTTATATATCCCCACTTTCCCCTCCTGGATATTTGTACCATTAATGACCTAGTGGGGTTATTATATCTTACAATATTCAAGTGCAAGGCCCCCCTATTGTTATCATTATGTGTATATTGATATAATTTTCTATATACTTGTCCCCATAAGTTCTTTTACTAAATGGTCATATCTGTTGTGTATAACCATTTAGAATACCTTACTACATTTTCCACACATTTTACATCAGTTTGTCCTTCCTATCACTTGGGGATTACCAAAGATGGGTTATATGAATCTCATCTCTGTGTGGTATATTTTTCAATGTGTCCTATTTATTGTCTATTCCCCCCCCCCCCATCTGTTTTATTCCAAATATTATGTTTCCAAGGGGGTTCATCTAATGTGTTGATATCTTCCCTATTTTCCTATAATCTACATAAGCTATAGGAACAACCTATATTTATTTGTGTCCCATACCCCATATCTGGAGTATGGCTTGAAAACTTGGTTTAGAAATTAGAGAGAAAACAATTGAGGCTTGAAAACTTGGTTTAGAAATTAGAGAGAAAACAATTGAGGTCGATATCTAGGTTGAGGCCCCTGGGAGCAAGGGACCCCAACCTATGTATCCACCTCGTTTCATTTTGGGATACTTGAATCAACTTGTTACCACCCCTCCAATGATCCTTTATGATGTCTATTGCATAGAAGATCATTCCAGACGGGTCTCTTTGGTGTACTTCATCGAAGTGTCTCGAAAGACTATGCTTCGGGAATCCCTTCTTAATGTTGGCAATATGTTCTCGGATCCTCACTTTTAGTGGTCTGGTGGTTCGTCCCACGTATTGCAGGTGGCAAGGACATTCTATCACATAAGTGACATGCGTGCTGTTACATGTGATCAGTTCTCTTATTTTATATTCTTTATTGTATGCCTGTGATTTGAACGTGATTTTCCTCCTGGGCAGTGGTCTACTTTTTCTGCAAACTAAGCACCATTGACATTTGTAGAGCCCCTTGAGTTCTGGGCATAGCTGAATTTGGGAGGGGGCATCTATGACGTTATGTACAAGCTTATTCCTCAACGTAGGAGCTTTCCTATAAATGAAGGTGGGTTTCCTTGGAATTACTTTTGAAAGTATTCTGTCTTCCATCAGAATGGGCCAGTATTTTTTAACAATATGTTCAACTTGGGAATATTGATTGCTGTACCCAGTAATAAATGCTATTTTCTCATGAGTGGTTGGTGTTTTGGTTTTCTTTGTTAGTAGCGTTTTTCTATCCACACTTTTAACCTTTTCTTTAAGTTTCTGCAGATGGTGGTCATGGTACCCTTTTTCTTTGAATCTGTTCACTATGATCTCAGCTTGCCTATCAAAATCTTCTTCTTTATGGCAATTTCGTCTGATTCTTAGTTGTCCTTTAGGAATATTAGCCTTCCATTTAGGATGGTGGCAGCTGTTATTGGGTATGTACCCATTTCTGTCCGTTTTTTTGAAATAGGTAATCCCCAAGTGATAGGAAGGACAAACTGATGTAAAATGTGTGGAAAATGTAGAATGGTATTCTAAATGGTTATACACAACAGATATGACCATTTAGTAAAAGAACTTATGGGGACAAGTATATAGAAAATTATATCAATATACACATGACAACAATAGGGGGGCCTTGCACTTGAATATTGTAAGATATAATAACCCCACTAGGTCATTAATGGTACAAATATCCAGGAGGGGAAAGTGGGGATAATATATCAGGGAACGCCCCCAATGTTTGCTTAAACAATAAGGCATATAATCAACACAATGTAAATATATTAAGGGTATTATTTATTGAATTTCATGTTATTCCCATTAGAGGATAAATAGATGTAATATCATATCCCCAATGTTTGCTTACATTAATATGGCACATATTCAACTAAACATAGAACAAATGTATTGGGGGTATCATTTACTGAATTCAATAACATTCCCCTTAGAAGATAAACAAAAGTCTATATGAATTAATATAAGCAATCACTGGCGTAGTAACAACCAATTACGTAACCACCACTAGATGGAGCCAAATAGGATAGATGGGAGCAATTACACACTCCACATACAGTGAATTGGAAAAGGAAGGTACGCCCTGAAGGGGCGGAGCTATAGTGCCAGTGCTTGCTTATAGACGTCGGACACGAAGGGATGACAGCACCTTTGATAACGACCAACGCGTCAGGTGACCATCCAGACACGTCCACGTCACGTCCGGTTAGTGAGGCTCGAGCGGTGGAACGCACGCCGAAGCTGAGGCTGACATAGCAGGTTGGCATACGGTTTGCGGTGTGGATTCACTAGGCACCTGGCGGTAATTACAACCAAAAGGGAGTGAATCTAGGAAGGTCTGCAGGCCTTAAATTTTTTTAAATTATTTTTATTTATGTTTGGAATTTTTACTATTTTTACAAATAAATAAGCGATTTTACGCTATGGAAGTTCTGTTCTGTGGTTCATTTCTGAGGATCTGATTGGTGGAGGAGGAGAGAGCAGAGAGTGGAACAGCCTACAGGAGTGGAGGATAAATTGCTGGGGATACCCGATGAGCTTGAGACCGCTGCAGGGGTGCGTCTATCTGGTGAGTGGGGACCCATACGAGGGGGGAGCACCAAAAGTCACCTCTTTACCTGCAAGCTGGAGGATCTCCATTGGCAATATATAATCACCAAAGTCACTGAAAAAACGCATGAAGAATACTTGAACTTTTTCTATGTCAACATATGAATTTGTTGTAGCCGCATGAACTTATCCTGGCTATAGTATATATGCACATATTTGTTATTTTTTCTTTTTTCTTTATTCTGATTAACCATTTGTACTGAGGAATTATTAAACGAATCCTCACCACTAAAGTGGCTGACCATTACATGACCATTGTGAATATATTTCATTGGTGTAGTTAATGGGTTAACCTACAAGGGAATTAACTAGATGTCCAGCAGCTCCCACCTGGGGCAGTGACCAGGGACTACAACGGAAATTGGGCAATACCAGTTTTTAGGCACAGGATATATTGTATACACACACAACACTTTAAGGTGTGAACTGTATGGAATAAGATACAGGGATTTATACGGCAAGGAAGTCATTTTTGGAATTTTGATTTTTGTTTTTTTTGTTTTTTTGAAATACTGAGTTCATCAGAAGTTTGTTTGGAATCTGGAGATTAATGTTTGGATTATGGAACTTGCATACAATATGAAGTGAAATCACACCCACATAGATATTATACACATCAATAAGGGTAACATTTATTTATTATTTTAGCACAATTGTCACAACCTCTGGAGGGTTAGGATTTTTTCACATATATAGGAGTTGAGGATCATATACACAGCTAAAATATAGAATTTAGGATTACTAGCACAAAATACACACAGTCCTGCACCTCATCCCATAGGGGCTTATCAGTTGTACCCGTAGAGGAAACCCAACACCAATCCGAATAAGTTCCCAGAGCATAAAGGTAGCGCCATATACCCCACACCAATTACCACAATTTCCTTGGGGTGTCTACTTTCTAAAATGGGGTCATTTGGGGGGGTTTTGTGCTATTTTGGCATTTTATGGCCTTCGAAACTGTGATAGGTAGTGAGGAGTGAAATCAAAAATTTGCGCCCTTAGAAATCCTGAAGGCGGTGCTTGGTTTTCGGGGGCCCGTACGCAGCTAGGCTCCCAAAAAGTCCCACACATGTGGTATCCCCGTACTCAGGAGAAGCAGCAAAATGTATTTTGGGGTGCAATTCCACATATAACCATGGCATGTGTGAGCAATATATCATTTAGTGACAACTTTTTGTAATTATTTTTATTTTGTTTGACATTATTCAATCACTTGGGACAAAAAAAACAAAATATTCAATGGGCTCAACATGCCTCTCAGCAATTTCCTTGGGATGTCTACTTTCCAAAATGGGGTCATTTTGGGGGATTTTGTACTGCCCTGCCATTTTAGCACCTCAAGAAATGAGATAGGCAGCCATAAATTAAAAGCTGTGTAAATTCCAGAAAATGTACCCTAGTTTGTAGACGCTATAACTTTTGCGCAAACCAATAAATATACGCTTATTGAAATTTTTTTTACTAAAGACATGTGGCTGAATACATTTTGGCCTAAAATTCAGTTTATTCGATTTTTCTTATAACAAAAAGTAGAAAATATAATTTTTTTTCAAATTTTTTTGTCTTTTTCCGTTTATATCGCAAAAAAAATTTAAATCGCAGAGGCAATCAAATACCATTAAAAGAAAGCTCTATTTATGGGAAGAAAAGGACGCAAATTTCGTTTCGGTACAACATTGCATGTCCGCACAATTTCCAGTTAAAGCAGCGCAGTGCAAAATTCTGAAAACACCTCTGGTCCTTTAGCTACAAAATGGTCCGGGGCTTAAGTGGTTAAATAGCAAAAGGCATAAATTACTCGATTGCGATAAAATTCAAAAATGCATAAATGCTAAAACAAAGGATCCTGACAAACATGTGATACCAAAGTGCAGTGTGCATATAAATTAGTATGCATGAAAAATAATAAACAATAATGTGCAAAATAGCTACAATGTGCAAACAAAGCATACAGGCAAGAGTGATATCGCCTCCAAAGTGCAAAACAGAACCGTGTTGCTGTGCAAGTGCGGATGCTAATTTCAAATGTGCAAAGTGCACTAAAGTGCAAAGAAATGTCCAATTGTACTGAAAAGTGTACAGTCCAATCCGGCAATTTATGTTAAAACAGTGACCATAGCAACAATATGCTTTCTTCAAAGTGGGTATTTCCTTGTGCAAAAACAAAGGGGTGCTGGAGAGATAAACTGATCTCTACTTCGTGTGTCACACAGTGTTAAAAGTGGCCTCTTACCTTGCGGTAATGAGGTAACCGTATGTATGAAATACTAGGGGTGGTAGTTCCTCTTTTATGGTCCTGAGCCAAGTGTAGATCCTAAATGGTGTCATTGTCTCTCAGTAGCAGCAAGGATTTAAGAAAGAAAAGAGGAGGATCCAGATCGTGAAGTATGTTTAAACCAGTATGGTATATTTAATTAGGAAGCAGTAAGGGTACTCACATAAAAACAAACGTAAAAACACTTATCTCCTTACGAGCGGCGAGCTCGTCAGCCTGCGTCTATCTGTGTGCCTCTCCGTCCCTACGTGTGGCGTCACTGTAACGTGACTTCATCAGGGGATGATGGGAAGGCACAAAGAATGTCTTTAAATAGTCTTCCCATTGTAATGAATGGAGCGGACATTTTCTTGTAGCTCAATGCGAATCGTCATTGGCGGCCATCTTCCCAGAGACCGTGTATGACTATGAGCGCGGCCATTTTATGGGTTATCAGAATATTGGAATAAAAACACTGGCACAGCCATTTTCCCTGTGATTTGATCTGCGGGATCCTGGTGGCCATATCTTTGAAGTCCATGGGTAAATGTAAGTAATAAAAAATAGAATTTGATCGCACCTCAAAAGGCAATCAAATAGTAAAAAACACAATATATTAATAAAGATGTAATTAAAGGACGCATATGTCAAACAGTATGACTATATGCTAATAGATGCTGTGTATCAGAAGGGAACGTATGAGGAAGCATAGCTCCAGCAAAAACCGCAGCCACGAATATGTATTGGAGATAGTCATAAACATAATATGCCACTCGTAATGGGGACTGCTAAGTGCAGTCTCTTGCCATGGTGATATAGAATAAATAGTAGGTCTGGTGGGCATCAGATAGACGTGTGCTTATATAAAAGCTACAGATAAAAACTGTCTATACCTGATATAGAATCAGATATGCAAAATGTATAAAATTTGAATAAAAATTCCAATAAAAATATCAATATAAAAAAATATTAAATGGTAAGGCCTACAATCTTGAGAAAATGTATAAAAGAGTGAGAGGTAGAGAAGGACTGGGTGTGTAACATATGGATGGAATAGCATGCTGAGAAACAGTAAAAATATATATAGGTAGTGGATCTAAAAGTCGCTGAGAAAGCAATTGAGATCAAATTCAACGTTAAATCCTCTCGGTACAAAAGTGTCAAGGGTAAATATCCACTTGGACTCTAATTGGCTCAGGGTCCTCACCTTGTGTCCACCCTGCCAGTGTTTAGTGTATGGTTCAATTCCCCAGAACTTTAGCTCTGTGGGGTCTTTATTGTGGCATAGAAGGAAGTGTTTTGATACACTATGCTTATCAAATCCTTTTAGTATGTTTTGGACATGCTCCTTAATGCGTACCCTCAAAGGTCTTTTCGTGCGCCCAATGTATTGGAGGCCACAACTACACTCCAGAGCATATACTGCCCCTTCAGTGTTGCAACAGACAAAGTCTTTGACCTCATAAGTATCTCCTGTACTAGTGGATGTAAAGTTTAATTTCTTTTCATTCGGTCTTTTTGTTCTTTTGTAAGCAAAACACCTTTTACAGGGATAGAAGCCCTTCCATGTAAAAAAGGTGAAGGGTTTCTTTGGAGGATCTGGAACATTTTTCACTATTTTGTCCCGTATTGTTGGTGCTCTCTTATATATGAATCTAGGGTTGGTTGGTAGTATGTCTTGCAGTTGTTTGTCCGCCAAGAGTATATGCCAATGTCGTTTGATGAGTTTTTCAATTTTCTTATATTGTACACTATAGTCCAAGATTATAGGTGCCAATACCTGTGTGGATCTCTGTCTCGTTTCATCCTTAATTAGTTCATCTCGATTCATATCTGCTACTTCAGCTATCTTCTCTTTGATGAATGAGTTATCATATCCTTTTCTAATGAATCTTTGTCCCATTTCTTCCGCTTGATCTCTAAAGGTGTCTAAACTGGTGCAGTTTCTTCTTAATCGCATAAGTTGACCCTTGGGGACATTGAAGAGCCAATTTTTATGGTGACAACTCTCTATCGGGAGATAACTATTTCTGTCCACGTTTTTGAAATGAGTCTGTGACTTAAATCCGGAGTCTTCTTGTATAATCTCCAGATCAAGAAATGTTAGGCTTTTCTCGCTTATATCCCATGATAGTTTCTGTCATTAATATTCAAATTTTCTAAAAAGGATTCTAATTGATTGGCCTCCCCTTTCCATAGGATAAAAACATCATCAATATATCTTTTGTATATTACTAGCTGTCATGGATATGCATTAATGTCTGTCTGCCATCTTACCTTCCTCCTCATGTGTTCATCTAGAGACCAGACCTCCTTCACCTGGCTTCCTTTATAATCTCCTCCCAGCCTGACTCCACCCCAGGCCCTATCACAGAACACTATATTAACCTGTGCACTGCAAGCCTGCTTTGCTGATCAACGTGTTTGTTAGGCATTGTGTGTTTGGGTTCCTGCCTGCCGTGTGCTACGTCTGTCTCTCTGTTACGTTATTGGCTTGTCCCCGACTATCCCTGTCTGCTCGTGACCCTTGACCTTCGGCTCGTTCTTCGTTATCCTTGTCTGCTTGTGGCCCCTGACCTTCAGCTTGTTATTCGGTTCTCTCTAATCGTGTGCTGCTGCTTCCCCTCTTTTCCCCTTATCCTACGGGGCGTGAGCTAGGAAACTCCAGGGGCCGCGACCTGGTCCCAGCCTGCAGCATAACATCCTCACCACTAGAGGCCCTGGAGAAGACCAGCTGGGTCTTAGACTCCGCGCCATGGGGAATCTTGGCTCTAGCTCCCGTTAGGATCCCGGTTGTGCTCCTCTGGTCCCGCTTTCCACAACCACCCAGTTTCCTATCCGCAGAAGCCAGCCATAGGGTTCACTACCTCGCGGTGCACTCCTGTCCCCCTACGGTGTGCATCTGTCACCTGGCCACAGGTGACCCTGACACTAGCTCATCAGGTTTATTATTAAAAACATATTCTTGCTCCCATTGGGCCATAAATAAATCTGCCACGCTTGGGGCAAATTTGGCCCCCATCGCAACTCCAGTCTGCTGATGGTAATATGGATTCAAAATAGTGTAGCACTAAAATTGAATACTGAAAAATAGCTACTGGACGTAGCTCAAATGTGTGATAAACTGAAGAACACAGTGAATATATAAATCAATACATAGAGTTCATGAACAGTCCATTCCAATGGGTGATTTCTAATGTGAGCTATCCTCCATGGGAACTGAGGAACATATCCCTATGGGTGAATATAGAGTGGATACAAGATTTATATATAAAAAGTAATCCAAAATAACATGTGTGTGTTTTAGAGGATGTCTATTCAAGGACAACACCGCCACAGCATGGAAGGACCAAAGGACCCAAATGTTGATGGTGGAAACACAAAAGAAGAGCACAGTTGATACAGTCAGGTACTCTTACCGGAAACGGTGGACAAACCTATCGTATGACAGTGGGTCAATCGAGCTTAGTGGTCGCCGTGACCAGACGATGGAACTGAATATCCTGGATGCCTAGGACCGATTCCAGCAGGGTGATGAATGATCAGCTCACACGGTGGTAATCCCTCCAGTCATGCAGGCTCCAAATCGTTCCAAAAATAGACACAAGGGTGGGAGAAAAGGAAAACTCCAGATAGTGCAGGTCAATATAACCAATCAAGGTTTATTGAATACATTTTGTCTTAACAAGCTTAAAGATAAATAAAAGTGATCACAAAATAAAAAGAGTAAAAAGTACTAAAAGCAATGTGGGGTACAGCGATAGCAGGCCCTACGTGTTTCGACTACCAAAGTCTTCAACAGGGGCATAGTGCTGTACCCCCCACATTGCCAACCTTATATATGGTCTGAAAGATATCTGACCCGCCCTGAAGGGGCGGAGTCAAAACAGGAAATGACAAATATTCCACAGTGTCAGACTATCACACGTATAAATTATAACTTGCAAATCTACACGTCAAAATACAAAATACACAAACAACATATATGGTGATAATGATAATAAACCCCACAATAACACAAATTTCAAATGATCAATTCAATTATTCCCGCCAGAAATACAAACCAGTCCGATTGGACAAACTGATGACACCACCTGTGCAAAGCACATAAGCCTCTAGGTGCTGATGTCCACAGTAAGCCTCACCGCCAGAAGGGGGTGTCCAATTGTCTGGCTATAATCTCCTAACTGGCCCATATGAACATCTGAATGCAGCAACATCACTCCGATGTTGCTGCAATGTGAATTGGGGACACCATAGTAGCGTGGCGCACCGTGCCTGCGGACGTCCAATGCGTGTAGTTCATGTCAACGTCACGCGCGCGCACCAGAGAACGGCGTCATGACGCCGTTACGTCTCATCATCACAACACCGCAATGAAAGGACGTCAGCTGGGCGAGAAGGCAGCATCTTACTGCAAGGAGACGCCACAACACCATGGTGACGTGCGAAACCATGGAGTGGGCGCCATCTAATGGACAAGAAGTATATAAATTGTAATAAGGAAAATTGATGGATCGGCTGATAGGCGTATATAAATAGCCCAAAAAAACGCCATACAGCAAAATCCCCAATTATTATCAATCCCTCCTTGTGAACCAAATAGTAAATATTTTGGGCAAAGATCTATTATAAAGAAAAAATCCAAACCTCTATCCTACATCCTAACAGGCTGTGAAAATTCAAAAAATACATAAATTATATATAATTTGCCAACACATCCTGTCGCCCCATCAACACAGAATGCTACATGCACATGCATAAGTACACGTACATATAAACACTCCATGGGTAAAGGCCAAATGATGACACTTTAAATGGGCAAAGGAACCAAAATCCATATGAAGCAAAACAACCGCACTATGTCACCCAAAGATGCACACGGGCGATGAATTGCAACATAAATGGTCATAAACCATCCGTCCTGACTGGCATGGATACCAGAGCCCAGGGCACTCACGCCCGGTTGATGAAACAATTAATGTCCCATTCAACATTCATACCGTGGGGTGAGTAACACCTGAGCTCATGTATCCAATAAGTCTCTAATCTAGAGACACCCCGCAGAGAGGAGTCCCCCCCTCCAGTGGGGGACAAACCTATCTATCACCTGGAATTGGGTGCCTCTAGGATCCTTCGCATGGTGTTCTAAATAATGTCGTGAAACAGTATGTTTATCACAACCCTTACGAATTTTAGCTAAGTGTTCATTAACACGAATACAAAAATTTCTAATCGTGCGCTCTACATATTGAAGTTTGCATGGGCATGTGATTAGGTACACGATGAACCTAGTAACACAGGTGGTGAACTGCTTCATAGTGTAGCTGCGTCCCGTGACACTAGAGCTAAATGTTACTGTTCTACGTCTACCCAGCACATTAACCATGCAAACATTGCATTTCCTACAAGGATAATAGCCACTAAGCTCGATTGACCCACTGTCATACGACAGGTGTGTCCACCGTTTCCGGTAAGAGTACCTGACTGTATCAACTGTGCTCTTCTGTGTTTCCACCATCAACATTTGGGTCCTTTGGTCCTTCCATGCTGTTGCGGTGTTGTCCTTGAATAGACATCCTCTTCAACACACACGTTATTTTGGATTACTTTTTATATATAAATCTTGTATCCACTCTATATTCACCCATAGGGATATGTTCCTCAGTTCCCATGGAGGATAGCTCACATTAGAAATCACCCATTGGAATGGACTGTTCATGAACTCTATGTATTGATTTATATATTCACTGTGTTCTTCAGTTTATCACACATTTGAGCTACGTCCAGTAGCTATTTTTCAGTATTCAATTTTAGCGCTGCACTATTTTGAATCCATTTTGTTCTTTGCTTTGTTTGTTTGAGTGTCAGCAGCTTTATTATTATTTCAGGTTTAGCGCAGTTTTTCACTTATATATATTTCACGTTTTTGACACATTATTCACTGCTGCTTGCCCTTTCATCTGTGTTCATATGGATGTTTTTAAATATAGGACCTCAAGGTCCTTTAATACACATGGAGTATTTACCATCCACAGCACTGACACAGAAGTTAGTGGACTCTTTGCTAGGCTCAAGAACGTAATGATCTCCGAATTACATCTCCAATGGGACATTGCGTTTCTTGAGCAATATATCAAAGAGAAAATGGTCCCTAGAGGCCTTGGGTGGGATGTCTCTCCGCAACAAGGAGAGTCAGATCTAGCCCTTTGGGCAACATATTTCAACGAGGCTGGCTTGAAACGTATCAGCTTCCTAGTTGAGAGGAAGCAGGCCAGGCTTTCTATTTTGGATAAAGAAATTAGGGACATTAGAGATAAACTCTCTCCCTCCAGTGGAACTTCTGAATATGCTTCTCTCTCCACTAGTCTAAAAACTCTTCTTGAAAAAGAAGAAAAAGACCAGAGGAGCAAGAAACAAAAGAAGTACAACAGAGATACTGGTGATTATAAGGGTAATTTGGTCTTTGGTTGGCAGAAAAAACTAGCCAACCAGGCTAATACCTTAGAGAATAACTCAAATATGGACCTGTCAGAACCTGTTGATGTTATTACAGATAGAACACTGTTTTTTTTTTTTTTTGTTTTTTGTTTGTTGTTTGTTGTTTGTTTTTTTTCTGTCTCCCCCCCCCTTTTTTTGACTACAGGATTGGGGAAGATGGCAGGGTTGAAGGTGACTTCTATAAATGCGAGGGGACTCAATATTCCGGAAAAACGTAGGATGCTACATTATGATTTGAGGCAGACTAAAACAGATATAGGAATGATACAGGAAACTCATTTCAAGGAAGGAAAATTCCCATATCTCAAACAGATACTTTCCTAAGGTATACCTTGCATCTAATAAAGAGGCCAAAACTAAAGGTGTGGCTATTCTAATATCCAATAGAATTGCATGGTCTTTGTTGGATAAATATATAGACCCAGGAGGGAGATATCTATTTCTGAAAGGATTTATAGGAAACATAAAAGTGACTCTAGCTACTATTTATGCCCCAAATGTTAATCAAGACAATTTCCTCTAAAAAATGCTATCAAAACTGACTAAATTTAAAGAAGGGAAATTAATTTTAGGGGGGGATCTTAATATACCTCTAGATCCAAGAATTGATACCTCTAGTGGCTCCTCCTCAGTCCCTATTGGGACAAGGAAGCGTATTCTTCAGAAACTTCACGAAACTCAATTGATAGATATTTGGCGTATACTGCACACAGGGGAGAGAGATTACACATATTTCTCTAATCCATATCAATTATACTCAAGGATAGATCTCATTCTGATACCCCAGCAATTACTATCCAGTGTGCAGGATATATCAATAGGTAGTATAACCTGGTCAGACCATGCCCCAGTTATGATAAAACTCTCACTATCAGGGGCAGTCCATCCTATGGAATGGAATTGGAGATTGAATGAAAGTTTATTACAATCAGCCGAAATTCTAGCAGATCTGAGTAAAGAAATTTCATGGTACTTCCAAATAAATGACAGTGCAGAAAGTGACCCAGGTATTGTATGGGAAGCACATAAAACAGTTATACGGGGAATATTAATTAAACATGGTTCCCGAGTAAAGAAGGCCAGAGAAAAGGAAATAAATGAACTACTGGGAAAGATTCAGGAATTAGAGATATTACATAAAGAGACCAGAAAGAGGAGTAGGAAATGAATTAGCACATTTAAGAAGACAGATATCAGATATCTTACGATATAAAGCAAAAGCGGTATTACAGAGATGGAGAAGGTTGACATATGAATCTGGAGACAAGTGTGGCAAATTACTGGCAAAGAAACTGAAAGAACAACAAACACGATCATATATACCCTATATTAAGGGAAAAGGAGACCAAAAAATCTCGATCCCGAAAGAGATTGCACAGGAATTTGGGGAGTATTACTCTTCACTATATAACCTAGCACCTCCTTCTTTGCCTCACTCGTCTATAGATGAATATCTTGTCTCCTCTCAACTAGCTCGATTACCATCCCCGGTTCGAAGAAAATTAGAAGCACCCATTACATCAGGAAATATTTGCAGCAATACAAACGATAAAACATGGAAAGGCACCCGGACCAGATGGCTTCTCTATACAATACTTCAAAAGTTTTTATTCTCTATTAGGTCCACACATGACCAAATTATTTAATGCGATAGGACAAAAAAACGACCTTTACAACAGACACACTAAGAGCACATATTACGATTTTGCCAAAGGAGGGTAAAGACTTGACATGCTGTAGTAGTTATCGGCCGATATCCCTACTGAACACAGACTTAAAGATTTTTACAAAAACCTTGGTTATTCGATTACAACCCCATGTGTCTCAGTTGGTACATCTAGATCAAGTGGGTTTTATTCCCAAACGTGAAGCAAGAGATAGCACTATTAAAGTACTAAACCTAATCCAACAAGCGAACCAATTAAAAAAAAACAGTGTTTTTATAAACACAGATGCTGAAAAAGCCTTTGATAGGGTGAATTGGACTTTTATGCTAGGAGTACTGAAACACATGGGTCTTGGAAACCGGATGCTAAAGTGGATAAATGAGCTATACTCGAAACCACAAGCTACAGTTAAAGCAAATGGAGTACACTCTAAAATATTTCCGATATCGAATGGGACCCGTCAGGGGTGTCCCTTGTCGCCACTCCTATTTGCTCTGACACTAGAGCCTCTGTTGAATAGAACCAGACAGAACCCGGATATTGTGGGTATAAGAATTGGAAGAGAAGAGTATAAGGTGTCAGCTTATGCGGACGACCTGCTGTTTTCTTTAGAATCCCCACAAATATCACTGCCAAATCTTCTGAAGGAAATAGAACAGTACGGATCTCTGTCTGGTTTTAAGATCAATTATAGTAAGTTGGAGGCGATGGGAGTGGCGATGCAGGCACAACTAAGTAAAACCTTACAACACAATTTTAAGTTTAGATGGACGACAACAGCATTAAATTACTTAGGGACACAGATTCCCTCAAACTTAACAAAGATCTATGACATGAATTTTCGACCATTACTTACGACAGTTAAAATACTCTTAAAAAAAAATGGAATAAGGGCATGCACTCCTGGTTCGGGAGATGCAACATTCTAAAAATGAATATAGTCCCTAAGTTTTTGTACCTTTTCCAGGCATTGCCTATATATATTCCCAGGACCTATTTTAGCCAAATAGGGTTAGAGTTCTCAAAATTTATCTGGGCCTGTAGACGTCCTAGGATAAATAGAGGTTTGCTGACAATGCCGAAGGAGTGGGGTGGAATTGCAGCCCCTGATATGTATAAATATTATCAGGCAGCACAGTTAGGCAGGATTATTGATTGGTGTAGGCACACAGAGTATAAATTATGGACTAAAATTAAACAACAAATAAGTAATATTCCATTAAGCAGAGCCATATGGTGTCACACATCTTTACCCTCCTCACTGAAAATACACCCTACGATAGGCCCTACATTATTAATGGGATATAAGACAAGTCGGAACCCTAGAATTTCTACAGAACATTCACCCTTGACACCAATTCTGGGAAACCCAGCATTTCCACCAGGGTTAGAAGCAAGAGGATTTCAGGGACTCAGAGACAGGGGCTTTCATCAAGTATTACATTTTACGAACTTAGATAATTGGCCATCTATAGAATCCATGACCCGACAGGGAGGTCAATTTGAAATGTCTGGTTGGCAGGCAAGACAAATACGACATTTCTTGGTATCCTTAGGCCCGATGGAGAAATACTGTAGACCACATACAAGATTTGAGATATATTGTGAAGGAAAGGAACCAATCTCCCATGTTATATCTAAAATTTATGCTCTTTTGGTAACACCTCCAGAAGATTATAAAATGAGAAGTTTGAGTAAATGGGAGAGAGATTTGAATCAAAGGTTCTCTCCAGTCCAGAGCAGGAAAGTGGTACAGTTGGCACTGAGTACCTCTAGATGTACCAAGATACAGGAATCTAACTATAAATTGCTAACACGATGGTACTTCACTCCAGCAACCTTGAATAAATTTTCTCCGGAAGTAACGGATAGATGTTGGAGAAATTGTGGAGAGCGAGGGACTATTTTTCATATTTTTTGGCAATGCCCAGTGATTAGACAGTACTGGTTGGAAGTTCAGAGGATAACGCAAATGTTTACGGAATACAGAGTCCCTGATGACCCAGCCTTCTTCCTGCTACAAAATTCCCAAATCCCGATGAAAAGATATAAAAATTCAATAATATGTCACATGGTGAATGCAGCGAAAAGCTGCATATCTTTGTGTTGGAAAGAAACACGAACACCTCCTATCTCTATGTGGCTGAATAAAATCAGAAGAATTTGGATAATGGAAAATTTGTGGCCTGGAGATATGGAAAGACAGGAACAAAATAAGGAAATATGGGCACCATGGGAAGAATTTGTAAAATCGGAAGAGGGGAAAAAACTATTTGGAGAAGATAGAGAAGAATAAAAGTGGGATTTAGGTTTGGAAACCTATTGGCAGAGACACCTTGCTGTTTATTGAAACCGTCAGGCGGAGATAGGGAGGTGGGGGTCTTTATTTTTTTTTCTTTTTTTTTCTCTGGGGTTAATGGGGATGGGTGCAGGGGAGGGAAGGGAAAAATAAAAATACAGGCAATTAATCATATATGCTTTATTAATATCATTAAGATAATGTTATATTTTGTTTTTGATGATGCCTGTAAGAAAAATATGGAAATAAAGAATTAAAAAAAAAAAAAAAAGAACACTGGTTTACGAACCTCCCTCTATGTCCAACTCACGAGGACCTCAGAACAACAAGGGTGCCAATCGCACACCCAGGAATGTTAAACATACTCAGGCCATTGCTCATAATGAGCTCGGCCCGGGTAGACATCATTCCATACCTCGAGGAAGAGGACATCCTCAACGAGGTAGAGGCTATGGACAAGGGGATAGAGGTCATATGTACTCCAGTGATTCATCAGGGAGGACTTCTCTTCCTTGGAGAGATAGTGGATCTGGTTCAAATGGGAATTATATGCATGGTACATCCGTACCTACTCAGAACCGGTACGCTCCATTACAGGGTGAAGGTTCTTATAATCCCTACTATGATTCTTATTCACATTCTGGGTGGGGTGATGATTCACAATCTAGACCTTCTTATAGTTACAACTATAATCAGTTCGGTCCACCTCAACATCAGGGTTTTCACAAACCCACCTTCCATACCCCCAAGAGCCCAAGAAGAAACGAGGCTCTAGAGGGGGGCGGCGCATCAGCGCAAAAAGACCAAGGGTCAATTAGGTGCAGCCATTTTTAATTTAAGTTCGGTTGCTCTTACCCCCCCAAGAGCAATCTGTTTTAGACAAAGGTCTGAAATTTGTTCCTCCACGGAAATTAAATAAATTTTCCACTTTTATAGATGTCCAGAAGTATATAAGGAAATTAAATATCCAGAGGCACTTTTTAGCCGTCCCGTCTGTTGATGCCCAAAAAAACGATGGGACGTCTATAGTTCCCTTGGGACCCGCTTCTGCAACCAACTCTGGTGGTCTTCCCACCAGTTTACATTCGGGGTTATCAAATCCCTCCTTGTTCAATCCTCCAGTTAATCCAGCTCCATCCATTAACGTGTTCCGCACCCTTGTACTGAAGGATTTAGACGGGCTACCTGCCAAGAGTCCATCAGGATCCAACTATTGCGGCAGGTTTGAAAACTTTATGCCATAACAAAGATCTCATTATCCGTCCGGCGGATAAAGGTGGGGGGATAGTGGTTCTTGATAAGAAAAACTATATTAAGGAAATGCACAGACTTCTAGAGGACAGAGCCACTTATAGTCTCTTACCTGGGGACCCTACTTTGAAATATAAGAAAGCCTTGGTAGACATTATTAATGAAGGCTTTTCTTTGAATGTTCTCAATAAGAAAGAACAGGAATGCTTAGTTCCTTTGGCACCTCGTATTCCTGTAATTTATTACCTTCCCAAGGTGCACAAAAACCCAGTCGATCCCCCTGGGCGTCCCATTGTAAGTGGGATCGACTCAGTTACATCACGAATTGGGAAGTATATCGATCACTTTCTCCAGCCGCTGGTGAAATTGGTGCCCTCCTATTTGAGGGATACCAAGGACACCATTAACCTGCTGGAGAAGGTGCATCATCAGGGAGATTTGATTTTAGTTACTGCAGATGTGTCCACATTATACACCTGTATTCCACATCGTTTGGGTCTCGAGGCAGTGGAGTTGTTTCTTACTAGAAGCTCCTCACTGTCCTTGATACAGAGGAATTTCATCATGAAGCTATTAGATTTTGCCACACGGCATAATTACTTTTGGTTCCAGGGAACTTTCTTCTCCCAAATTAAGGGTGTAGCAATGGGGGCTAAATATGCCCCCAGACTTGCAAATCTCTTTATGGCCCAGTGGGGGGAGGATGTCGTCTATGCCCTTAACAGACCTGAATTAGTTCTGTGGGCTAGAAATATAGACGACATCCTCCTCCTGTGGAGGGGCACGAGAGAATCTTTAGATACCTTCATGGCGGTCCTTAACGACAACGATCGGGGAATTGTATTAACATATGAGGCTAGTTCCTCGTCTATACATTTCCTAGACTTGGAAATCATGTCTGTTAATAACCATCTTGAATTTAAAACCTATTTCAAGTCAACGGATAGAAATGGTTACATTCCCGTAGATAGTTGTCATCACGATCCATGGTTGAAATCTGTACCACGGGGACAGTTCCTCCGTCTCAGGAGGAACTGCACCCATGATGATGATTTTTTGGCTCAATCCAATGTCCTGAAAGAGAGATTTCTGGACAGGGGTTACTCATCTATTGGGTTGGATAAAGACATTTCTTCCGTATTGGAAATTGAGAGGTCCTCCCTTCTTATTAACAAACAGAAAAAAATGTGAGAGAGGATAGATTCAAATGGTCTTTTTTCACTTCCTACTCTACTCAACATCTTGAAATCAAAAAGATTTTGAATAGACATTGGGAGGTATTAAGTGATAGAATCCTTGGACCTTCCCTCCCCGAACGGGCAGGTGTGATTTTCAGAGGGGCCCGTTCTATTCAGGGTGAAATAGCTCCCAACACAATAGATCCTCCTAAAAAGATTTCTTTCTTTCCAGAGGCTAATGGCTATTATCCTTGTAGGAAATGCAATGTTTGCATGGTTAATGTGCTGGGTAGACGTAGAACGGTAACATTTAGCTCTAGTGTCACGGGACGCAGCTACACTATGAAGCAGTTCACCACCTGTGTTACTAGGTTCATCGTGTACCTAATCACATGCCCATGCAAACTTCAATATGTAGGGCGCACGATTAGAAATTTTTCTATTCGTGTTAATGAACACTTAGCTAAAATTCGTAAGGGTTGTGATAAACATACTGTTTCACGACATTATTTAGAACACCATGCGAAGGATCCTAGAGGCACCCAATTCCAGGTGATAGATAGGTTTGTCCCCCACTGGAGGGGGGGACTCCTCTCTGCGGGGTGTCTCTAGATTAGAGACTTATTGGATACATGAGCTCAGGTGTTACTCACCCCACGGTATGAATGTTGAATGGGACATTGTTTCATCAACCGGGCGTGAGTGCCCTGGGCTCTGGTATCCATGCCAGTCAGGACGGATGGTTTATGACCATTTATGTTGCAATTCATCGCCCGTGTGCACCTTTGGGTGACATAGTGCGGTTGTTTTGCTTCATATGGATTTTGGTTCCTTTTCCCATTTAAAGTGTCATCATTTGGCCTTTACCCATGGAGTGTTCATATGTACGTGTACTTATGCATGTGCATGTAGCATTCTGTGTTGATGGGGCGACAGGATGTGTTGGCAAATTATATATAATTTATGTATTTTTTGAATTTTCACATCCTGTTAGGATGTAGGATAGAGGTTTGGGTTTTTTCTTTATAATAGATCTTTGCCCAAAATATTTACTATTTGGTTCACAAGGAGGGATTGATAATAATTGGGAATTTTGCTGTATGGCGTTTTTTTGGGCTATTTATATACGCCTATCAGCCGATCCATCAATTTTCCTTATTACAATTTATATACTTCTTGTCCATTAGATGGCGCCCACTCCATGGTTTCGCACGTCACCATGGTGTTGTGGCGTCTCCTTGCAGTAAGATGCTGCCTTCTCGCCCAGCTAACGTCCTTTCATTGCGGTGTTGTGATGATGAGACGTAACGGCGTCATGACGCCGTTCTCTGGTGCGCGCGCGTGACGTTCACATGAACTACACGCATTGGACGTCTGCAGGCACGGTGCGCCGCGGCGCCACGCTACTATGGTGTCCCCAATTCACATTGCAGCAACATCTGAGTGATGTTGCTGCATTCAGATGTTCATATGGGCCAGTTAGGAGATTATAGCCAGACAATTGGACGCCCCCTTCTGGCGGTGAGGCTTACTGTGCACATCAGCACCTAGAGGCTTATGTGCTTTGCACAGGTGGTGTCATCAGTTTGTCCAATCGGACTGGTTTGTATTTCTGGCGGGAATATTTGAATTGATCATTTGAAATTTGTGTTATTGTGGGGTTTATTATCATTATCACCATATATATTGTTTGTGTATTTTGTATTTTGACGTGTAGATTTGCAAGTTATAATTTATACGTGTGATAGTCTGACACTGTGGAATATTTGTCATTTCCTGTTTTGACTCCGCCCCTTCAGGGCGGGTCAGATATCTTTCAGACCATATATAAGGTTGGCAATGTGGGGGGTACAGCACTATGCTGGAAGACAAGGAGAGAGGCGCCTCTAAGTGCAATAGTGCTAAAAAGTTTTTAATGGTAGAGACAAATACACTCACATTTAGATGGACAATGTAGGCATTTAGAACATGTCAGGTTGACAGTCATCAGCAGCAGGTCACAGGTCACAAGGGCCTCTCAGCTTCTGCAAAGGATGGCAGGAGTGTCTCTAGGATGGAGCGGCCGACTTCCGGGGACAACGATCCTGTGATGAGTTGTTTCAAAACGAGGCTAGGAGAGCACATGTGTTGAGACTGCAAGAAGTGACGTCATCAGCAGTGGACGCCCTGGTGCACTGTGAATCTCCATACACCCCTGCCTTACTCACACACACCTTAGGGTGTAAAATAGACTTTAAAGGACTTTAAAGGACTTTTATTTATATTGATTATTATTTTTGATTATTTGTGGGTAATACATGTTTCTGTGGATATTGTGCGCCACTACTTGTCTGTTTACTTGTCTTTGAAACCTATAGGGCAGCACATCCCATTTCATGCTCCCATATTTTCATGGTTCATAATATCGTATTATATCAACCATTAATTTTGTTCCCCTTTTTCTTTTCTTTTTTTTTCCTTCCTCACTACCCTTGGACCATGGATCTCATTAAAGATATAGAAACCAACCAATATGCGGTCCTGGATACTATATGGACCCACTTCCCTACTTCCCTCTTTATAGAAAATTATGTCCTCCCAAGTAAAGTACGCCACTCCATTTGTGGGAGATTTAAACAACTAGAAAGACTTGTACTCACTGCTAACCAACAGTGGTGGGACAAGTTCTTTCTAGAAAAATACCTTCATACTAAGATCTCCCCCAGAGGTCTTAGGGTAATGAAAGAATGTCATTTTCTTGAGGCTGACAACAAAAAGGAATGTTCTGTACCTCTAAATGGATGAGGATACTCATCTCACATAGAACCTCCAGATTTGACAAACTCAAAAATGATATATATACCCTTATACAGAACATCATTAGTGTCAACACCCCCCTCCCCCTCTCTTGGTTTGATATACTTAAGAAAAATACTCAAAGGGATGAGGGTGATCTATTACACATGAAGTTGGGGAAGTTCAGGCGGGACCTAGATGACTTCAACCATGACATTGTCTTCACGTGGAATAAAACCAAAAATACTTTTCTTGTTCATACATCACGGGACACAGAGCAGCATAGTCATTACTATGTGGGTTATATAGAAATGCCTTCAGGTGCTGGCACTGGCAACTTCCAAAACAGGAAGTACCCTCCCCTATATAAGCCCCTCCCATCCGGGAGTACCTCAGTTTTTTTGCCAGTGTCTAAGGTGTTGGCCAAGGTTAACATGTATTCATCTGGGCTTGTGTACAGGTTCTCTGGGCCTTAGCAAGCTATTCCGGATCCGACCAAAAAAGCTTCATAGCTAAACGGTCGGTACCCGGGCCTTGCAGAGAAGAGCAAGGTTTTGCCTGTAATGCCTCTCTTAGGAGGGCTGGACCCTGGGATCCAGAGCTCTGGTCATACCCAAAACCAAGAGGCTATCTGTGCAGGGTGCTATACAGGTCCAGGGGAGTGGAATCCTTGGGAACCCGGTCCCTGAAGGTCTAGTACAATGCCTGCCGTGAAAGGTGAAGTTTGGGCTTCTGTAGACCAAACAAAGTCCTGCGGCGGGGAAAAGGTAAGTGGGGGCCCCTCAGGAACTTGGTTCTATTGAGGGGACCCCCAAGCCTAATATGTCTTTCTGCCTGTTACCTAAAAGGTATTCCCGCTAATAGCTGTATATGCCTAAGAAATCCTAGAAATGTTTTTTCATAAGGGAAGTTTTAAAAACTGTAAACCTGGAAATGTTTTTCATAAAGGAGGTTTTAAAAAAAAAAAAAGACAAAAGTGCGGTACCTGTGTTTGTCCACTAGAGGCCGCTGTGGAACGTCTTTTTTCTTGGGACTATTCCTTCCATGGTGAAAGTCCAGGCAGATGAGTGAGCTCTCTATCAGGGAAGCTGCATTCCTCTGTCATGCTGCCAAGTAGTTTCCTTCCATCCCCGAGTCCTGGTGAAACAGGGACCCTGGCTCCTCTCCCTACATGGCGTCAAGAGCGCACACGTGCACGCGCGCGCACACATGCTTTCTTTTTATAAGATTTAGCTTCAAAAAAGGGGGCGGAGCCTTGCGGATGACGCGCTCTGTGCGCCCAGCGCTTCTGCGCATGTGCGGGCGTCCCAGCAAGATAAAAGGACTCAGTCCACGCTGCTTGCTATGGACACAGAGCATGAAAAGGAGCTGGTAGCATGGTATAGGGGCTTACAGCGGGCGGTTGATACAGGCATCCCCAGAAAGACGCATTAGTAGACACCCACTGATGTACATAGCAGCAAAATTGCATTAGACTATTTCAGTAAGGGGTGTATTGCGGCTGGAATACCTCAGCTTTGAACTAAGGAATATGCCGCCTAAAAAACTCCGAGATATACCTCTCAGGAAGTGTAGGGGGTCTCCATCGGGCTCTGAGGATCTGGAGCAGTCATCTGCACCCTCCTCCCCTGAGAAATCAGAGGTTAATACCCATAAGGAACCCCCGGGAGTGCCAGGTACTGCGGCTGTCCTCAGTCCACCTGCTCCTGCATATATAACAGGAGGTTTTTTCCTCAACTCTGGAGGGATTGGAGCAGAGATTGGCAGCATTGATCGCTTCTTCTCTACAGGAAAGAAAGCGCGCCAGATCTCCATCACCTCCATTAGAGTGCCTGTTGGCAGAGCAACAGTCCCAGGAAGGGACCGACCTACCTGAAGGGGATCAGGAGGAGGTTAACTCTGTTTTTGAGGAATCGACAGTAGATGAACCATTTTCAGCATCACAGACTGAAAGATTGTGGGTCCAGACCCTAACTGACATGATTCGATCTGCATTTAAAATGCCTCTTGTTGAACCATCAACTACTGCTGTCTCCTCATTGGGGTCGCTAAAAGCTCCCCAGGTTAATTGCTCCTTTCCAATACATCCATTATTGGAAGGACTTGTATACCAGGACTGGGAACATCCTGATAAACTATTTGTTCCGCCTAAAAAATTTCCGGTGATCTATCCCATGGAGGAAAAGTTCACCCAGAGATGGAATGTTCCTACGGTGGATGCAGCCATCTCTTCTGTGAACAAATCACTGACATGTCCAGTAGATAATGTTCAAATGTTCAAAGATCCAGTGGATAAAAAATTGGAATCTTTATTAAAATCTGCTTTTTCCACAGCAGGGGCTGTTACACAGCCAGCAGTGGCAGCTATTGGGGTCTGCCAAGCTTTAAAGGATCAAATGAAAATGGTCCTGAGGGATTTGCCAGACCAGCAGGCCCAGGCTCTGGCTGATCTGCCTAGAGCATTATGCTTTGCGGTTGATGCCATCAAGGATTCTATCCATCAGGCCTCCCGCCTCACGCTGTCTTTGGTACATATGCGTAGGCTTCTGTGGCTCAAAAACTGGTCTGCTGAAGCTCCCTGTAAGAAGCTCTTAGTTAGCTTCCCATTTCATGGGGAACGCCTTTTTGGCGAGGACCTGGATAAGTATATCCAGAAGATTTCCAGTGGTAAAAGTACTCTCTTGCCGAGTAAGAAGAGGTCTAGGGGTCCATCTTTTAAGAGGACTACCTCTCCTATCCCTGCGACGTCTGCTACTAAGCAGTTCCGACGGCCTCCTCGGTCAAACTCAGGGGGTAAAAATCAGGGACAGTCACAGGGTAATAAGAAACCCTGGATCCGAAGGGGTACTAAACCAGCCTCCAAGTCAAGCCTATGAAGGGCTGCCCCCACTCAAACGGGTGGGGGGGAAGACTTCAGTTGTTCGCAGAGACCTGGCGGGAGACGATCAAAGACAGATGGGTGCTCTCCGCAGTAACTCTGGGATACAAGTTGGAGTTAAAAGAGTCTCCTCCTTCCCATTTTATGTGGTCAGGCATGCCAAGAGACCCTCTGAAAAGAGGGTCTCTCCTATTGGCGTTAGAACAACTATTGCTCCAAGGAGTAATTATGGAGGTTCCTATGGAAGAGTGGGGGTTGGGTTTCTACTCAAACCTTTTCACAGTCCCGAAGCCAAACGGGGACATAAGACCCATATTGGACCTAAAGAGTCTAAACAAATTTCTAAACGTCCGGTCTTTCCGGATGGAGTCGATCCGATCGGTCACCGCTGCCCTACAAGGGGAGGAATGGTTAGCCTCGATCGACATCAAAGATGCTTACTTGCATGTTCCCATCTTTCCAGGTCATCAAAAATTTCTACGCTTTGCAGTAGAAGGGCGCCATTTTCAGTTCAGAGCCTTACCATTCGGTCTGGCCACAGCACCACGAGTGTTCACAAAAATTCTGGCCCCACTGTTGGCCGATCTAAGAACACGAGGTGTAACGATAATGGCATACCTAGACGACCTGTTGTTGATGGACCACTCAGTTGCCAAGCTAGAAGTGGTAATTGTCGATACAATCAAGTATCTAGAATCTCACGGTTGGGACATCAACCTGGACAAGTCAGCCCTACAGCCAGTGAAAAACCTGGTATATCTAGGGCTACGGCTGGATTCAGACCAGAGGAAGATTTTCTTACCTCTAGACAAGGTATCCTCTTTGAGGGGCTTGGTCCGTCTGCTTTGTGCAAAAAGACAGCCGTCCATATGCCTGTGCATGAGGCTGCTAGGAAAGATGGTAGCATCATTCGAAGCTGTGCCATACGCCCAATTCCACTCAAGGAATTTACAGAGGGCCATATTGTCAGCCTGGAACGGAAAAGTTCAGGCTCTAGACTTCCCGATGGCTTTGTCCCCTTCCGTTCGGAAGAGTCTCTGCTGGTGGTTGATCCCCCAGAATCTCCAGAAGGGAAAACCCTTCAGCCCGATATCTTGGAAGGTGGTCACTACAGATGCCAGCCTTACAGGCTGGGGGGCAGTACTGGAGCAATGGTCTCTCCAGGGCAGATGGTCAAATGTAGTAAAAACCCTGCCCATCAATCTCTTAGAGATACGAGCAGCCCGGTACGCCCTAGTAGCCTGGACATCCAGACTCCAAGGGTCCCCTGTCAGAATTCAATCAGACAATGCCACAGCAGTGGCATAAATCAATCATCAGGGAGGCACCAGGAGTCGTGCAGCCCAGAGGGAAGTAAGTCACATCCTGGAATGGGCAGAAAAGCATGTCCCATGTATATCAGCTGTCTTCATTCCAGGGGTGGAGAATTGGAAGGCGGACTTTCTGAGTCGCCAACAGTTATGCCCAGGGGAATGGTCCCTTCATCCCGAGGTCTTCCGAGCAATATGTCAGCGGTGGGGAACACCGGATGTAGATCTGCTAGCATCCAGATTCAACGCAAAGGTGGACAGATTTGTCTCCCGGACAAGGGATCCCCTCGCTTGCGGCTCGGATGCTCTGGTGTTCCCTTGGGATCAGTTCAGACTGATATATGCATTCCCTCCGCTACAATTGTTGCCTCGACTCCTTCGCAGAGTCAGGTTGGAGAAGAAGCCGGTGATCCTGGTGGCTCCAGCGTGGCCCCGAAGGGCCTGGTACGCGGAGATCATCAAAATGTCTGTGGGGAGTCCTTGGACCCTTCCACGTCGTCCGGACCTGCTTTCGCAAGGACCGATATACCACCCTTCCTTACTAACTCTAAGTTTAACGGCCTGGCTATTGAATCCCACATCCTAAAGAAGAGAGGTCTCTCTAACTCTGTGGTATCAACTATAATCAATGCCAGGAAGCCTGTATCCAGGCAGATCTACTATAGAGTTTGGAAGGCATACATCACTTGGTGCGAGGCCAGAAAATGGCATCCACGTAAGTACGTTATAGGCAGAATTCTGGACTTCCTGCAGTGGGCTGTAGACAGGAAGTTTGCCTTAAGTACTATCAAGGGCCAGGTTTCGGCCTTATCAATACTATTTCAAAGGCCCCTGGCTATGCATTCACTTGTCAAAACCTTTATGCAAGGGGTGACTCGTATTATTCCACCGATTAAAGCTCCCATATGCCCATGGGATCTAAATTGGGTTCTGTCGGTTCTGCAGAAGCAGCCGTTTGAACCTTTGCGGCACATTTCCTTGGTTCTACTCACCAGAAAATTGATATTTTTAGTAGCCATATACTCGGCTAGTAGAGTGTCGGAATTAGCCGCCATGTCCTGTAAAGAGCCATATCTGGTTATCCATAAGGACAGAGTAGTATTACGCCCTCACCCAGCCTTTCTTCCTAAGGTGGTATCGAGGTTTCACTTGAACCAGGATGTGGTTCTTCCTTCTTTTTTCCCCAAACCAAGCTCGGTAGAGGAAAAGTTATTGCATTCTTTGGATGTAGTAAGAGCAGTTAAAGCTTATCTAAAAGCCACTGCTCAGATTCGTAGAACGGATTCTTTGTTTGTTCTGCCGGAAGGCCCCAGAAAGGGTCAGGCAGCATCAAAATCTACTTTAGCCAAGTGGATTCGACAGGTCATAATACAAGCCTATGGCTTGAGAAGTAGACCGCCTCTGTTCAAAGTTAGGGCGCACTCCACGAGAGCAGTTGGAACTTCATGGGCAGTGCATCACCAGGCCTCCCTGGCGCAAATTTGTAAGGCCGCAACATGGTCTTCAGTACACACGTTTACTAGGTTCTACCAGGTGGACGTTAGAAGTCAGGAGGATGTCGCCTTTGGGCGCAGTGTGTTGCAGGCCGCAAAAGATCCTCATGCCTGATGGCGCCCAGCTTATGTATGGTGTATCCCCCCCCCTCATTTGGCATTGCTTTGGGACGTCCCACATAGTAATGACTATGCTGCTCTGTGTCCCGTGATGTATGAACAAGAAAGTAGGATTTTTAAAACGGCTTACCTGTAAAATCCTTTTCTTGGAGTACATCACGGGACACAGAGCTCCCACCCCTCTTTTGGGGACACGTATTGCTTTGCTACAAAACTGAGGTACTCCCGGATGGGAGGGGCTTATATAGGGGAGGGTACTTCCTGTTTTGGAAGTTGCCAGTGCCAGCACCTGAAGGTAATTCTATATAACCCACATAGTAATGACTATGCTGCTCTGTGTCCCGTGATGTACTCCAAGAAAAGGATTTTACAGGTAAGCTGTTTTAAAAATCCTACTATCACCACGCCCCCCCTGCCATTACACCCCCCACAGAGGTCTCTCCTCGTTTGTTATCTCAGTCTATTTTTCCAGCTACCAACCTTGAGCCTCCCCGTCCCCTCATGAGCCTAGTAATACCCAGTCCATTTGGCCCAAGGATATCTCGTAGACCTATGGGACCCATCCTGACTCAGAGAATTACAGACCCCACCAAAGGACAACAGCCTAAAATCTACAATACCATAAATAAACAGAAAAGACATACCTCCACTTATGGTAATGCCAGTCTTATTTATGCTTTGAACAAATTTTATAATAGGTCATTAACCCAGTCTACCACTACTCCTGGTTTCTCCACCAATCCTATTGTACCTCATAACCATATCCCCCCGACAAACAACATGGACACTACGGAAGTCCCCTCCACTTCTACTCATGCTGATTCTCCCGTCGTTCATCCGAATCCACTCATCCACTCTGCTCCAACTGAATTAAACTCTGTTATTCCGTCCTCTTTTTTAGTCTCCAGTCCTCCTCTGACAGCACCCAACACAAACCACAACAAAAAAAGAAAACTCACCGGAGAGGCTGTAGAGGGGGACAAAATAGAAAACAATCCCAACTCAAGATAAGGAAACTATAAAAATCTTTAATTTATCCTCTCGAATCCTCTCTCCTGCAGATACTTCTCTCCTGAGTAGAGGCCTTAATTTTGCACCACTTAACAAACCCAACCCGTTTTTACTATTCAAAGATTTAAATAGATACATCAGTAATCTTACCCTTAAGAGGCACCACCATATAAAAGAACAAAAGGATCATCTGAACAACACCCCTCCCCCTTCTATATCTCCTACCACCACTTCCAATCTGTTTTTATATAATTCCAATTTTATTGAAGACACGGAAGATCCTCTAGTTGATGAAGAATTGTTTTATTTGCTCACCCAACATCCATCCACTTCCCCTCCCGTCATCCACACCACTTTTAAACCTAAGTCTATTTTTAACCCTGTACACTCCAAAGGCCCATATATTGAGAGTTTTTATAGAGTAGTATTTGCTGACTTTCAAAAACTCTGTCAATCAGCAGCCCATAAAAAATCCAACAATCTCTCTCCTCTTGAGACCAGAGCCCTACGATGCCTCACTGAAGCTGGAGACATAATCATCAAGTTAGCCGATAAAGGTGGAGGAATTGTCATACAGGACCTGAATGACTATCTAGGTGAAGCCAGGAGATTACTCTCCGATAGTAACACGTATAAAAAAATCTCCAAAGACCCCACCTCGGATTTTGCTACAGAAATTGACTCCTTAGTCACCGCTGCCTGTTTAGACAACGTCTTCCGCAAAGTAGAAAAATCCTTTCTTTTAAAGAATTTTTATCAAATCCCTTATTTTTACCACCTCCCCAAAGTGCACAAAAGTCTGGACAATCCCCCAGGGAGACCAATAGTGGCCGCTATGGACAGTATCACTACAGGCCTCAGTCTGTATGTAGACCAGTTCCTCCAGCCCATTGTCCAGCAACTAGACTCATACATCAGAGATGGGAGCCACCTCTTAGAACTACTCTGTGTATAAATGGGAACCCACTTACATTTGGCTTTCACTTGACGTGAATTCCCTTTATACCTCCATCCCCCATGTGTTTGGCCTTCGGGCACTAGAATTTTTTCTCTTTCATGATCCTTTTATCAATTCACGCCAAGCCTCATTTATTGTAGACGCCACCACCTTCTGTCTTACACACAACTATTTTAAATTCGATGACGACTTTTACCTACAGCTACAAGGAACCGCTATGGGTGCCAATTTTGCACCCTCCTATGCCAACCTAGCGATGGGATTCTGGGAAAAAGAATATATCTACAACAACAACAATCCATTCTCGGGCAATATCGTTTTCTTCGGTCGCTATATTGACGATATCATTGTCATTTGGGACGGTTCTGTGGACAGTGCTCTACCTTTTGTGGACTACTGTAACCATAATTCATTCGGCCTATCCTTCACGTCCGTCAGCGACCCTATTTCCTTACCCTTTTTGGATTTGGAATTGGCCGCGGATAAAGATACCTTAGCCATCACCTCCAAAAATTACATTAAGCCCACAGCTGGCAACTCCTACCTACATCATAAGAGCCGCCACTTCCCTAAATGGATAGATAACATCCCTAAAGGACAGTTCTGCCGACTTAAGCAGAACTGTACCAGAGATGAAGATTATGTCGACCAAAGCAAGCTTCTAAAGAAGAAATTTAGCGAGAAAGGATACCCTGATGCCCTTATTGATAAAGCCTTCCAATTTTACCTGAAGGGTAAACCTCCGAAGGTGATCCGGGAAGCTGAGAACCATACACTCCGCTTCCCCACTACTTTCCACTTTGAATATAAAAAAAATGGAAAGTATTTTGGCCAATCATTGGAAGATCCTTTTACAGGATCCTGTCCTCCAATCTATTATCCCCACTCGTCCTAAAGTCACCTACCGTAGAGCACCCAATCTCAAAAGCAAATTGGCTCCTAGTAAGATTTGCTCTCGTGACTGTACCCCTACCCCTTTAGTCCTTATACCGTTAGTTGGCTGTACAAATGTAACAAAACCTTATGTAAAACATGCAAATTTGTTCAACATGGACAAAAATCCTTTTCCACTAAGGGGAAGATCTACCCACTCAGGGAGTTCTAAAATTGCTCCTCCGAGTTTGTAGTTTATGGCCTCAGCTGCCCTTGCGGCCTCATGTATGTGGGCCGCACCATACGAGCCTTGCGAGTCAGGTTCGGAGAACACAGGAGGCTAATTGAAGGTGGTACCGACCCACATAGTGTCCCCAAACACTTCTGCATAGCTCACCATAAATCCACCAGCAGTCTGAAGGTTTGGGTGATCGAACAGATACCACGCTCACTTCCAGCAGCAGAGCGGTTCAAAAAGTTATGCGCTAGAGAGACTTTTTGGATCTACACCTTAGACGTTCTCTCGCCTGGTGGTATAAATGAAGGGATTGAGATTTCCACAATTTTATAAATTATACATTTTTATAAATGATACATTTTATGATTCCACCTCCTCACACCTGTGGGTTTTTTCCCTACCCGTTTTTTACACCATTGTTGAGGCCCATATGTTCGATTATATATGAAACATTTTATTTTATATATTTTTATATGTTCTATATCTGGCTCTGTTAGTTGTTGTTGTATTATTGTAGAGGCCCACATCTAGGATCATCATATTTTTTATATAATATTTTATATATATATTTTATATATATATTTTTACATATTTTTAATTCTTTTGCATGTGTATGTGTGTGTGTGTGTGTGTGTGTGTGTGTGTGTGTGTGTGTGTATATATATATATATATTGTGACAGCAGGAAGGTAAAGTCACCTGGTTGCATCCAGGGGGGTAGATCTATTTTGCCGAGATTCAGGCTTTACGCCGACTTATACAACTAGGTGGAGAGTTGTATAAGGCTAGTGGGCTCATGGATGACTCATACCTCTAGGGAGAGTGTGGGGCGTCGTGCAGACAGAGATGAGGAGACCAGCTGAACCTTGTCAGCTCATTTAGGCCTCTATAAGAACTCCCAGCTTCATTAGATGTTAGCTCATGCCTGGAACCAGACCTGTGTGGACTGTCTAGGGAGAGTGAACCCCTGTGCGGTGAGAAAAAGCCTGTGTGGCTATTTGCTTGGACATTTAAAACCAGGGACTTAGGGACTAGGACAGCACTAGGCTGATCCCAGTTGTTAGTTAGGAAACCTGTATGTTTAGTCAGAGGTCAAGTTGACCAGGATTTATTTTATTTATGTTTCTTTTGCTTTGCTGTGTTTTGTCACTGTAAATAGAAAATAAACCGCACCTTTTTGATTTTGAAAACCACAACCTCCGTTTGCTGGGCCTATTTGGTCTGGGGAGCCCATCCCGGGGGTCACACACACCCGCTGCCGAGCTAACCCCCTCACAGTTGGTGGAGAATGCGGGCAGTTTTTTTTTAAGCCAGCATGGAGGAGATACTGAAACAGCTGGCTCTAGCAAATGCCAATCAACAGCAGACAAATGCAGGTTTGCAAAGGAGCCTTGCAGCCCAGCAGCAAGCTCATCAACAGAGCCTTGCAGCCCAGCAGCAAGCTCACCAACAGAGTCTGGAAGCTCAGCAACAAGCCCAGCAGCAATCTGAGGCCCGCTTCATAGACCTGTTACAGAAGCAAGAGCAGAGACTACAACAAATGGAAGCAGTAATGCAGCAACGTCCGCAGACCAGTGAGGAAAGCCGTCCCACTAATACCGCGTCCTTTGGGGTGAGTCGTTTATTGACAAAAATGACTGGAGAGGATGATCCAGAGGTATTTTTGACCACATTTGAAAGGACCGCTGAAAGAGAAAAGTGGCCTGAGGAGCAGTGGGCTGGACTGGTGGCTCCTCTGTTAACTGGTGAATCGCAGAAAGCTTACTATGACCTAGAGCCTAACCAAGCAAAAGACTATGTGATGCTAAAAGCTGAAATTTTGGCAAGGCTGGGTGTCACCCAGGCTGTCCGGGCTCAGCGTGTGCATAACTGGACTTTCCTGCTTGGAAAACCCCCCAGGTCTCAAATGTATGATCTCATTCACCTGAGCAGAAAGTGGCTACAGCCAGAGACTTTGTCCGCACCAAAGATTGTGGAACGTGTTGTAATGGATCGGTTTTTGAGAGCTCTTCCTACTGCCATCCAAAAGTGGGTAAGCCATGGAGACCCAGAAACGGCCGGTAAACTTGTGGATCGGGTAGAGAGATACTTGGCTGCAGAGAACCTGACGGCCTCTTCCAGAGACACTCGGACTTTCCACCCTAAGACCAGACCATCCCCAGGGGCGGATAAGAGGATTCCAAGGGGTGAGGGTGGAGAGAGTGAGAGGGTGGGAGCTCTACCCCAAGTTTGGCGAGAACAGCCTGGGAAATCAGCGGCTCAAGAGGCGGCAAGAAGGATCGTTTGCTACCGCTGCCGGCAAGCGGGACATATTGCAGCCAATTGCCCGGTTGTGGAGGAACCCATGCAGTGTGACTTTCTGACGGGCAGACGTCAGTCGCTGTGTGCGACAGTCGCATGCACTGCCATTCGAGGAACTGAGAAACATTTATGCAAAATGTGTGTTAATGGTAGAAATGTTGTGGTATTGCTGGATTCAGGTAGCCTTGTGACCCTGATAAAGGCTGAGTTAGTTAAAACAGAGGTCTTTGGGAATAGCAAGGTAGCTGTTATTTGTGTGCATGGGGACACCCGAGAGTATCCAGTGACTACAGTGTGTTTCGAGACCCCCAAAGGTACCCTCTCTCATCCAGTGGGCTTAGTATCTCAGTTACCGCATGACGCCATTGTGGGAAGGGATTTTCCGAAGTTCTGGGAACTGTGGGATGATCCTGAGCCCCCCACTGGTGCCCCTATGTACCAGGAATGTGATAGCCAGAACTCCCCTGAGAGTGGTGAGGACTCTCCGGAATTTCCCTTATCAGTATTGGCAGGGGAGACTCAAGAAACTGGAGAGGAGCCCACCTCCTCAGACGAAAACCTACCGTCTGTGGAGTTTTCTGATCTTGAGGTTCACAGGGAAAACTTTGCCACAGAACAGTTGAAAGACCCCGCCCTAATAAAGGCACGGGAAAACGTAGTGAAAATAGATGGCGAGTTAGTGAACCCAGATAATACCTGCACTTACCCATACTTCAGCGTAGAGAAGGACCTACTGTATCGGGTGGCAAAAAGGGCAGAAGAAACCGTTGAGCAGCTTGTGGTGCCCAAACCTTACAGGAAGTTGGTGTTGGAGTTGGCCCATGGGCACATTCTTGGAGGTCATCTGGGGACAGAGAAAACCCGAGAGAGGGTATTACAGAGATTCTATTGGCCGGGGGTGATGAAGGACATAGAAAATTATTGTTCCTCCTGCCCTGTGTGTCAGAGGTCGGCCCCGATGCCACATTTCCGTAGCCCGCTGGTCCCTCTACCCATCATTGAGGTCCCGTTTGAGAGGATCGCCATGGATTTGGTAGGGCCTATAATCAAGTCCGCTAGGGGGCACCAGTACATATTAGTTATAATGGACTATGCCACCCGTTATCCAGAAGCGATCCCTCTCCGAAATACCTCGGCCAAGACCATAGCCAAAGAGCTATCTCTTGTGTTTAGCCGGGTGGGTATTTGTAAAGAACTGCTTACGGACCAAGGTACACCCTTTATGTCCCGGGTTATGAAGGAGCTGTGTAAATTATTCAAAGTGACGCAATTACGTACATCTGTGTATCACCCCCAAACCGATGGGCTGGTTGAAAGATTCAACAAAACCCTAAAACAAATGTTGAAGAAAGTGGTGGATAGAGATGGAAAGGATTGGGACTGTCTACTTCCTTATCTGATGTTTGCTATTAGGGAGGTGCCCCAATCCTCTACGGGATTCTCCCCCTTTGAGTTACTGTATGGGAGACACCCAAGAGGGCTGTTGGATATTGCCAAGGAAACTTGGGAAAGTGAGAGTTCTCCCCACAGGAGTGTGAGCATGTCGCCCTGATGCAAGACCGAATTGCACAGGTAATGCCCATCGTGAAGGAACATTTGGCCCAAGCGCAGTTAGCACAGCAGAGAGTGTACAACCGTGGAGCCAAGACCCGTACCTTTTCCCCGGGGGATAGGATACTGGTACTTGTCCCTACGGTTGAAAGTAAATTCCTTGCCAAATGGCAAGGCCCCTATGAGATAATGGAAAAAGTGAGCGAAGTGAATTACAAGGTCAGACAACCAGGAAGGCGAAAGCCCGAACAGATCTATCACGTTAATCTGTTGAAAGCCTGGAGGGATAGAGAGTCCCTAGTCGCAGACACTTGGTCACCAGCTCAAACTGGTTGCGTGATTCCTGAGGTTGGAATAGCAGCCACCTTGTCACAACCCCAACAACAGGAGGTTAAGGAGTTTGTGCTTCGCAACAAGGAGGTATTCTCTGAGCTGCCGGGACAAACATCTGGGGTAGAGCATGACATCATTACCCCGCCCGGTGAAAGGGTGAAGTTAAAACCCTATCGGATCCCAGAGGCCCGACGGGAGGCAATACGGGAGGAAGTACAGAAAATGCTGAACTTAGGGGTGATAGAGGAGTCCCAAAGTGATTGGTCTAGTCCCATTGTGTTGGTGCCTAAACCGGATGGGAGCTGGCGATTTTGTAACGATTTTCGTCAGTTGAACAAAGTTACAAAATTTGACACCTACCCCATGCCACGTATAGATGAGTTGATCGACCGGCTGGGAACAGCCCGATACATGACGACTCTTGACCTCACAAAAGGGTATTGGCAAATCCCCCTGGCCAAGTCGGCCAAAGAGAAAACCGCATTTGTAACCCCAGACGGGGCGTTCCAATATAAAAGAATGCCGTTCGGGTTACAGAATGCGCCGGCCACATTCCAGCGGAAAATGGACCAGATGCTGAGGCCCCATCGGGAGTATGCTGCGGCTTACCTGGATGACGTAATTGTCCATAGCACAGATTGGGCCTCACATCTGCCAAAAGTGCAAGCAGTCCTGGACTCTGTTCGGGAAGCGGGGTTTACGGCTAACCCCAAGAAGTGTACCATTGGGCAGGAGGAGGCCAAATATCTTGGGTACACCATTGGGAGGGGAGTAATAAAACCCCAACACAACAAAGTCGAGGCCATCCAGAGTTGGCCACGTCCCAACAGCAAGAAGCAGGTACGAGCCTTTCTGGGAATCGCTGGGTATTATCGGCGATTCATTCCCCACTTTGCTTCTAAGGCTGTGCCCCTAACCAACCTGACGAAGGGGAAAGGGTCGGTCATGATTAAATGGACCCCCGAGGCTGAGGCAGCATTCCAATTCTTGAAACAAGCCTTATGTAGCCAGCCAGTGTTGTACTCACCCGACTTCTCTAAAGACTTTGTCGTACAAAGTGATGCGTCAGATGTGGGGTTAGGAGCAGTATTGTCCCAGGTCTGGAACGGGGAAGAGCACCCAGTCATTTACCTCAGCAGGAAGTTGAAGTCCCATGAGGTAAATTACGCCACCGTTGAAAAGGAGTGTTTAGCGGTGAAGTGGGCTCTAGATTCCCTTCGGTACTACCTGCTAGGTAGGCACTTTGACATGGTTACGGATCACGCTCCGTTAAAGTGGATGGCTCAAAACAAGGAAACAAATAGAGTGAATAGGTGGTTCCTGGCCCTCCAGGAATTCAACTTCACAGTAAAGCATCGCCCTGGCGTTCAAATGGGGAATGTGGATGCTTTGTCTCGAGTACATGAATGCCTGATTGCTGGTGTTCCAACCCCGAGGTTAAAACAAGAGGGGGGGGGTATGTGACAGCAGGAAGGTAAAGTCACCTGGTTGCATCCAGGGGGGTAGATATATTTCGCCCAGATTCAGGCTTTACGCCGACTTATACAACTAGGTGGAGAGTTGTATAAGGCTAGTGGGCTCATGGATGACTCATACCTCTAGGGAGAGTGTGGGGCGTCGTGCAGACAGAGATGAGGAGACCAGCTGAACCTTGTCAGCTCATTTAGGCCTCTATAAGAACTCCCAGCTTCATTAGATGTTAGCTCATGCCTGGAACCAGACCTGTGTGGACTGTCTAGGGAGAGTGAACCCCTGTGCGGTGAGAAAAAGCCTGTGTGGCTATTTGCTTGGACATTTAAAACCAGGGACTTAGGGACTAGGACAGCACTAGGCTGATCCCAGTTGTTAGTTAGGAAACCTGTATGTTTAGTCAGAGGTCAAGTTGACCAGGATTTATTTTATTTATGTTTCTTTTGCTTTGCTGTGTTTTGTCACTGTAAATAGAAAATAAACCGCACCTTTTTGATTTTGAAAACCACAACCTCCATTTGCTGGGCCTGTTTGGTCTGGGGAGCCCATCCCGGGGGTCACACACACCCGCACACACACCCGCTGCCGAGCTAACCCCCTCACAATATATATATATATATATATATATATATTGTGAGGGGGTTAGCTCGGCAGCGGGTGTGTGTGACCCCCGGGATGGGCTCCCCACACAAAAACAGGCCCAGCAAACGGAGGTTGTGGTTTTCAAAATCAAAAAGGTGCGGTTTATTTTCTATTTACAGTGACAAAAACACAGCAAAGCAAAAGAAACATAAACAAAATAAATCCTGGTCAATTTGACCTCTGACTAAACATACAGGTTTCCTAACTAACAACTGGGATCAGCCTAGTGCTGTCCTAGTCCCTAAGTCCCTGGTTTTAAATGTCCAAGCAAATAGCCACACAGGCTTTGTCTCACCGCACAGGGGTTCACTCTCCCTAGACAGTCCACACAGGTCTGGTTCCAGGCATGAGCTAACACCTAATGAAGCTGGGAGTTCTTATAGAGGCCTAAATGAGCTGACAAGCTTCAGCTGGTCTCATCAACTCCCTGTCTGCACGACGCCCCACACTCTCCCTAGAGGTATGAGTCATCCATGAGCCCACTAGCCTTATACAACTCTCCACCTAGTTGTATAAGTCGGCGTAAAGCCTGAATCTGGGCGAAATATATCTACCCCCCTGGATGCAACCAGGTGACTTTACCTTCCTGCTGTCACTAATATATATATATATATATATGTGTATGTGTATGTGTATGTGTATGTGTATGTGTATGTGTATGTGTATGTGTATGTGTATGTGTATGTGTATGTGTATGTGTATGTGTATGTGTGTGTGTATATTTTAATCTCTCTCCAACTTGGGGACCAACCAATTGCTCACTTGTTGGAGTGTATATATATCATTACCGGCTCATGTTAACATAGCCCTTATTCTAGCATTTATGTTTACTGTACATCTATTTAGATGATGCGTTATACCATTTGCTATTGTTCTATTGAAGTTCTACTTGCGTGACCATTTGCCAACCATATGCAAACCTATATATGTTCATAGCTTCACATCTTTCCCCCTCCCCCTTCCCCTCTTTCTTTCATCATTATGTCTTCCCCCCCCTTTTCTTTTCCTCCATCCCCCCCCCATTTTTTCCATGCCCCCATCCCACCCTTTCTCCTCCCCCCCCCTTCCGACTTATCCTTTCCTTCTTTCCTATCCACTCCCCCCCCCCCCCCTTCAATAGTGCATATATGTATGTATACATATATGTGTGTGTATATATATATATATATATATGTGTGTGTGTGTGTGTGTGTGTGTGTATATATATGTATATGTATGTTTTTTGTCCCGCCGCCCACCCCGTCCACCTTATTATAATTATTATGGTAATTTATTATAATAATTTTTTAAGTTATTGCCTCTCTTTATTATTTTTCAAGTATGACAGTATTACATTTTATTATTATTTATCCATCTGATATACAGCTGTCATCATTCACACCTTTAGTTATATGTTGTATGTTATATGATACATAATTTGCTGTTCGTTCTCTCGATCATCTTCACAGCTTCCATTTTTTAGCCATACCTTATATGTGCATTTATATCTTTGCACTTCTTGAGACTTCGCTCTCATATCCCTTATTCTTAATATAATATATAATTTCCCTTACTACACCGCTATACTATCATCATTCGTAATCCATATAATTTCAGTTTTCACATTTCATTATTTCCATATATATGGTCTAAACACTTTTCTCCCTTGTTTTTTTGTTTTTTTGTTTTTGTTCTTTTCCTTTCCAGTCTTATATATTACTCCTCTATTCCTTTTTATTATTGTTTATCTCCAGCCCTCTTATTTCGTCCTAGCCTTCCCGATCACATGACCTTCCCATCCCCTCCGTCATTGGACACCAGTACTATTCAGCTCCGCCCCATTCAGTGCATTCGCTCCCATATTAAGCGTCCTTTCACTTCCGCCCTCATGTCTTGCTGAAGGAGCGCGACTTGCCAGGACATCGCAAGTCTGCGCTCACGAAACGCGTCCACTGCTGATGACGTCACTTCTTGCAGTCTCAACACATGTGCGCTCCTAGCCTCGTTTTGAAACAACTCATCACAGGATCGTTGTCCCCGGAAGTCGGCCGCTCCATCCTAGAGACACTCCTGTCATCCTTTGCAGAAGCTGAGTAGCCCTTGTGACCTGTGACCTGCTGCTGATGACTGTCATCCTGACATGTTCTAAATGCCTACATTGTCCATCTAAATGTGAGTGTATTTGTCTCTACCATTAAAAACTTTTTAGCGCTATTGCACTTAGAGGCGCCTCTCTCCTTGTCTTCCAGCGATACCCCTGAACATGGTTACTGTTCACTTATGATGGCCGCCCTGGTGCACGGTGAATCTCCATACACCCCTGCCTTACTCACACACACCTTAGGGTGTAAAATAGACTTTAAAGGACTTTAAAGGTATTTTATTTATATTGATTATTATTTTTGATTATTTGTGGGTAATACATGTTTCTGTGGATATTGTGCGCCACTACTTGTCTGGTACAGCACTATGCCCCTGTTGAAGACTTTGGTAGTCGAAACGCGTAGGGCCTGCTATCGCTGTACCCCACATTGCCTTTAGTACTTTTTACTCTTTTTATTTTGTGATCACTTTTATTTGTCTTTAAGCTTGTTAAGACAAAATGTATTCAATAAACCTTGATTGGTTATATTGACCTGCACTATCTGGAGTTTTCCTTTTCTCCCACCCTTGTGTCTATTTTTGGAACGATTTGGAGCCTGCATGACTGGAGGGATTACCACCGTGTGAGCTGATCATTCATCACCCTGCTGGAATCGGTCCTAGGCATCCAGGATATTCAGTTCCATCGTCTGGTCACGGCGACCACTAAGCTCGATTGACCCACTGTCATACGACAGGTTTGTCCACCGTTTCCGGTAAGAGTACCTGACTGTATCAACTGTGCTCTTCTTTTGTGTTTCCACCATCAACATTTGGGTCCTTTGGTCCTTCCATGCTGTGGCGGTGTTGTCCTTGAATAGACATCCTCTAAAACACACACATGTTATTTTGGATTACTTTTTATATATAAATCTTGTATCCACTCTATATTCACCCATAGGGATATGTTCCTCAGTTCCCAGGATAGCTCACATTAGAAATCACCCATTGGAATGGACTGTTCATGAACTCTATGTATTGATTTATATATTCACTGTGTTCTTCAGTTTATCACATATCTGAGCTACGTCCAGTAGCTATTTTTCAGTATTCAATTTTAGCGCTGCACTATTTTGAATCCATTTTGTTCTTTGCTTTGTTTGTTTAAGTGTCAGCAGCTTTATTATTATTTCAGGTTTAGCGCAGTTTTTTCACTTATATATGCTGATGGTAATAGTTTTTGTTGTACCAAAAATTGTTGTTTTTGAGACAGAAATAGAGGCATTGATAAAAATTTTCTCTGTATACATGGTAGCTTCGTGTATGTCCTTAGGCCCAATTTCGCGGCTTTGCATGCTTGGTAGTGGAGGATTACCATATACAGAGAAGACACATCTGCAGTATCCATTATCCAAGGGCTATCTTCTCTGGGGATATTTGCTATAGTCTGTAGCATCTGTTTGGTGTCCCTCAGGTATGCTTTTGTGTCCTGTACCGCGGGTTGAAGATAATGATCTATATATTGGCCCATTCTGGCCGTAAGTGAATCTATTCCGTTTACAATTGGCCTTGGCGTGGATTAATCTTATCTTTAAGTACTTTAGGAATAGAATAAATAATAGGGGTACAGGTATTAAGTATCTAGCTTCTTTTTTGTTAAGTATGTTCTTCTTTAAATCCTAGATGTACTACTTGTTCTAGTGCATTCCTGCATTTGAACACGGGATTCCTGAGTAATTTGCTGTATGTATTAGCATCTTCCAGCATATCTTTCATACTATTATGATACTGTTCCTTTGAGAGAATTACAATTCCTCCCCCTTGTCCGCTGGTCTGATGACAAGGTCCTTTCTTCTTGTAAGTTTGCGGATTCCACTTTTTATAAACTTTGCTTCTTCCTTCTTTATCTTCAAGTCCTTAATTTCTTCTAAAACCACTCTTTTAAAAACATCAACATATTTGTTATTTTTCACAGGTGGATTAAAAACAGATTTATTTCTCAACGTGCTATGTAAAATTCCATCATCTCCAGGTCCTGACAGTCTATGTGTGATTGGATTTCCGGCAATGTATTTGTTGATATTTAATTTTCTTACAAATTTCTGAATATCAATATATGTCTGAAATTTATCAAGGTTCTTCATAGGGGCGTATTTCAGACCCATATCTAACACTCCAATCTCTTCATGTGTGAGGGTTTGGCCACTCAAGTTGAAGATACCCTCTCCCTTTCGACTCTTTTTCTTTTTGATTCTTATCCCGGATCGACATTCTCTCTTCTTTCTTGGCTTCTTGGGCCTCTTGTCTCGTCCGGATCTCTCGGTGGGTGATTCTCCCTGCCCCTGTCTAAAAAAGACCTATTGTAATCGGGGCCATCATATTGTGCAGTATATGGTCTATCATATCTCCCTTCCTCAACGTAATTCGTCAAGGGGGCATAGTAATTGTAGGTGGGTACTGGACTCCGCTCATTCTGGCGGTGATTTCTTACATATCCATTGTCTCGAACTGGGCTTCTCCCTCGGGGTCCATATTGTTCATATGGTGGGGCTCTGTGATCTCTGTATTCATAGGCCGGTTTTCTATGATCTCTATATTCTTGTGGGGGCCTCTGTATTCCCTCTGCTCATACGGAGACCTATGCCAATTATTTCCATTCTGTGGCTTCCTATTGTTTTTCCAGTGATGTGTTTTTTTCCAACCGTTTTGTGGTGTTCTCTCGTTATATGGTGGTCTTCTATCAGTCTGGTGGGGGGTATTGTGATATTGGTTACCCTGTCTTTCATTATAATTCTGTTGTCTTGGAGTACGGGCTCCATTGCCCTCTCTGGAGTCGTGTTGCCTTTCAATTTGTGTATTCTGCCTAGGGTATTTGTTTACATGTTGTGGGTGAACCCTTACTGTTTTCTCAGGTGTTGAATATGTTGAGATAGGGTCCATCCTACCTAGTTGGCTTTGCCATTAAAAAACTTGGTCGGATTTAAAATCATTTATGTCTCTAACATATTTTTTACTTTTCCTCTGTTGTACCTCTCTATCTTTTTTAGTGAGGTCTTTATTGAGCTGTGTTGTGAGTGTTTTAAACTCAGCTGTATCCTTGTGTACTTCTAGTTCCTCCTTTATTTCAGCAATGTTCTGATCAATCTTCTTAGTCTTCCTTTGTTTCCTTTGTAATAAAAACCTTAATAGCTCTAGGGCTCGTTCATTAAAAAATTTAAACCATTCATCATTTGATTCTTGGTCCATTAACCCATCATTTGGAGGGATATCCCATCTCAACCTCCTTGGGACAATGCTCTCTTTAACCACTTAACGACCGCTCACTGTATATGTACGTCGGCAGAATGGCACCGACAGGCACAATCACGTACAGTGTACGTGATTGCCTTTGTACAGTTGGGGGGTCCGATCGGACCCCCCTCCTATACAGTGAGCGGTCGGTATTCGTTGGGGAGCGTTCTGAGATGAGGGGGCGGCCATTCGATTCCGGCCACCCCCCCGCGATCGCTCCCGGCGAATGGAAATGCTCCCTCTGCTGTGTAATGTTTACACAGGCAGAGGAAGCAGGAGGAAGTGATGTCATCTCTCATGCGGCGCTCACATATACCGAGCGCCGTACAAGAGAAGACACACAGGTCAGTACACTAACACTACACTGACACCAGGACACAAAGGCACACAAATCACCCCCCCAGGCCCCCCCAGATCACCCCCCAGCCCCCAGTCACAGTGTCACTGATTGCAGTGACCATTTATTTACTGATCACTGCAATCAGTGACATTTGTGACTAAAAGTGTCACTAAAAATAGTTTTAGGTCCAGTGTAGCCCCCTAACCCCCCCAATAAAGGTTTAACCCCCTGATCACCCCCCAGATAACCCTTTCACCCCCTAGCACCGCCGTCGCTAAGCGATCATTTTTCTGATCGCTGTCTTAGCGTCTGTGATGCAGATCGGTAGCCAGTAATTTGTTTTAGGTTCGCCGCAGGTTTTTATAGCGTCAGGTACCCCCATAAATTATCTAATAAAGGTTTAACCCCCTTGATCGCCCCCCAGGTAACCCTTTCACCCCCTATCACCACTGTCTCTAAGCGATAATTTTTCTGATCGCTGTCTTAGCGTCGGTGATGCAGATCGGTAGCCAGTAATTTTTTTTTAGGTTCGCCGCAGGTTTTTATAGCGTCAGGTACCCCCATATATTATCTAATAAAGGTTTTAACCCCTTAATTGCCCCTAGTTATCCCTTTCACCAGTGATCACCATATAAGTGTTACGTGTGACGCTGGTTAGTTTGCTTTTTATAGTGTCAGGGCACCCGCCGTATATATAACCCAATAAAGGTTTAACCCCCTGATCGCCTGGCGGGTGATATCAATTAGGTTTTAGCGTCAGAGGGTCTGCGTCACACCCCAGGCAGCGTCAGGTTAGTGCCAGTAACGCTAACACCCACGCGTGAAGCATACACCCCCCTTAGTGGTATAGTATCTGATCAGATCAATATCTGATCTGATCAGATCTATACTAGCGTCCCCAGCAGTTTAGGGTTCCCAAAAACGCAGTGTTAGCGGGATCAGCCCAGATACCTGCTAGCACCTGCGTTTTGCCCCTCGGTCCAGCCCAGGCCACCCAAGTGCAGTATCGATCGATCACTGTCACTTACAAAACACAACACACATAACTGCAGCGTTCGCAGAGACAGGCCTGATCCCTGCGACTCCAGTGCTGTAGGAGGTGATTTCACCACCACAGTTAAAAAAAAGCATATATGCCGAAGCATTGGGGCAGCAGGGGCGGAGGAGCGGAGGAGCGATTTTGCTCATAATGCCGCGTACCTACGGTCGAAATTCCGACGGAGGCATGCCCGTGGAAAAGTCCGACCATGTGTGTGCGGCATAACTTTTTTGCGGGAGGATGCCCCCATGCTTCGGCATATATAAATGGTGCATGTATGCCCATCATTAGAAGTGGGTGGATGAAGGGCGGTATTCTAATGGTGGGCATACCCACCGATCAATCTCTTTTTTCGTTCAGCCAACTGGCTGCATGAAAAAAAAAGATTACAATACATGTCCAACAAGGACCAGCAACGTACTGGTATGTTGCTGGACTTTGAATGTTTATACCAGAATGATGCCTGCGGGTTTAGGTATCATCTTGGTATCATTCTTTTCAGCCAGCGGCCGGCTTTCATGTAAAAGCAATCCTAGTGGCTAATTAGCCTCTGGACTGCTTTTACAAGCAGTGGGAGGGAATGTCCCCCCCCCCGGATATAAAAAGCGCCATTGGGAAAGCATTTTATCACACCGATCTTGGTGTGGTCAGATGCTTTGAGGGCAGAGGAAAGATCTAGTGTCTAGAAGACCCCAGTTTTTTCAAAAAAAGAGTACCTGTCACTACCTATTGCTATCATAGGGGATTTTTACATTCCCTGAGATAACAATAAAAATGATAAAAAAAAAAAAATATGGAAGGAACAATTTAAAAATAAAATTAAAAAGCAAAATTAAGAATAAAAAAAAAAAAGCACCCCTGTCCTGCCCTGCTCTTGCCCAATGGCGAACACAAGCGTCGGTCTGGCGTCATATGTAAACAGCAATTGCACCATGCATGTGAGGTATCACCGCAAAGGTCAGATCGAGGGCAGTAATTTTAGCAGTAGACCTCCTCTGTAAATCTAACGGGGTAACCTGTAAAGGCTTTTAAAGGCTTTTAAAAATGTATGTAGTTTGTCGCCAATGCGCGTTTGTGCGAAATTTTAAAGCATGTCATGTTTGGTATCTATGTACTTGGCCTAAAATCATCTTTTTTATTTCATCAAACATTTGGGCAATATAGTGTGTTTTAGTGCATTAAAATGAAAAAAAGTGTATTTTTTTCCCAAAAAATGCGTTTGAAAAATCGCTGCGCAAATACTGTGTAGAAAAAAAAAATGCAACACCCACTATTTTAATCTGTAGGGCCTTTGCTTTAAAAATATATATAATGTTTGGGGGTTTAACATAATCTTCTTGCAAAAAAAATATGTTTTCATGTAAACAAAAAGTGTCAAAAAGGGCTTTGTCTTCAAGTGGTTAGAGTGGATGTAAGCTTCCTAATGTTGTGTATAAAATGCCAGAACAGTTCAAAACCCCCCCAAATGACCCCATTTTGGAAAGTAGACACCCCAAGCTATATACTGAGAGGCATGTCGAGTCCATGGAATATTTTATATGTTGACACAAGTTGCGGAAAAAAGAAATTTATTTATTTTTTTGCACAAAGTTGTCACTAAATGATATATTGATCAAACATGCCATGGGCATATGTGGAATTACACCCCAAAATACATTCTGTTGCTTCTCCTGAGTACGGGGATATCACATGTGTGAGACTTTTTGGGAGCCTAGCCGCGTACAGGACCCCAAAAACCAAGCACCGCCTTCAGGCTTTCTAAGGGTGTAAATTTTTGATTTCACTTCTCACTGCCTATCACAGTTTCGGAGGCCATGGAATGCCCAGATGGCACAAAACCCCCCCAAATGACCCCATTTTGGAAAGTAGACACCCCAAGCTATTTGCTGAGAGGTATTGTGAGTATTTTGCAGATCTCGCTTTTTGTCACAAAGTTTTGAAAATTGAAATAAATAAATAAATAAATAAATATTTTTTTTCTTTTTCAAAAACAAAATGAGAGCTGTAAAATACTCACCATGCCTCTCAGCAATTAGCTTGGGGTGTCTACTTTCCAAAATGGGGTCATTTGGGGGGGGGTTTGTGCTATTTTGGCATTTTATGGCCTTCGAAACTGTGATAGGTAGTGAGGAGTGAAATCAAAAATTTGTGCCTAGAAATCCTGAAGGCGGTGCTTGGTTTTCGGGGTCCCGTACGCGGCTAGGCTCCCAAAAAGTCCCACACATGTGGTATTCCCGTACTCAGGGGAAGCAGCAAAATGTATTTTGGGGTGTAATTCCACATATAACCATGGCATGCGTGAGCAATATATCATTTAGTGACAACTTTTTTTTTTTTTGTCATTATTCAATCACTTGGGACAAAAAAAAAAAATATTCAATGGGCTCAACAGGCCTCTCAGCAATTTCCTTGGGGTGTCTACTTTCTAAAATGGGGTCATTTGGGGGGGTTTTGTGCTATTTTGGCATTTTATGGCCTTCAAAACTGTGATAGGTAGTGAGGAGTGAAATCAAAAATTTGCGCCCTTAGAAATCCTGAAGGCGGTGCTTGGTTTCCGGGGGCCCGTACGCAGCTAGGCTCCCAAAAAGTCCCACACATGTGGTATCCCCGTACTCAGGAGAAGCAGCAAAATTTATTTTGGGGTGCAATTCCACATATAACCATGGCATGCGTGAGCAATATATGATTTAGTGACAACTTTTTGTAATTTTTTTTTTTTTTAGTCATTACTTAATCACTTGAGACAAAAAAAAAATATTCAATGGGCTCAACATGCATCTCAGCAATTTCCTTGGGATGTCTACTTTCCAAAATGGGGTCATTTGGGGGGGTTTTGTACTGCCCTGCCATTTTAGCACCTCAAGAAATTAGATAGGCAGTCATAAACTAAAAGCTGTGTAAATTCCAGAAAATGTACCCTAGTTTGTAGACGCTATAACTTTTGCGCAAACCAATAAATATACGCTTATTGACAATTTTTTTACTAAAGACATGTGACTGATTACATTTTGGCCTAAATGTATGACTAAAATTGAGTTTATTCGATTTTTCTTATAACAAAAAGTAGAAAATATCGGGTTTTTTCAAAATTTTCGTTTTTTTTTCCGTTTATATCGCAAAAAATAAAAATCGCAGAGGCAATCAAATACCATTAAAAGAAAGCTCTATTTGTGGGAAGAAAAGGACGCAAATTTTGTTTGGGTACAACATTGCATGTCCGCACAATTTACAGTTAAAGCAGCGCAGTGCAAAATTCTGAAATCACCTCTGGTCCTTTTAGCTACCAAATGGTTCGGGGCTTAAGTGGTTAAGGTATGTTTCAAAGGTGATGACATCCCACCATAGGCTCACCTTTTTCTCCATATTATGTCCTAGCCGCCTCATTAGGCTTTCTAGGTATGCAGTATTTTTATTCGACACTCGTAGTACTAAATATTTCTTCAAAGTTTACCTGTTTTTTCTCCATGAAGGAGAAGACATCCATGGTTGCTGCGGGAATGGGTGGGGGTATAAGGGCAGTGAAATAATAGTGTGATTATTCCTGCACTACCATAAAAGTGTGAATGAAAAAATTTATAAATATGTGGAAACTGCCGTAGGCACCGAAAGGGTTAAACCAAACCCATAAAGGAATTAAAACAAGAGGGGGGTGCTGCTGCACTGTTTCTAGTGGATGCATGTGCTAGCTGTAAGCAGCTACTGTGCAAATAGCTAATGGAATAAATTAAATAGCAAAATGTCCCCAAGGTCAACTTATGCGATTAAGAAGAAACTGCACCAGTTTAGACACCTTTAGAGATCAAGCGGAAGAAATGGGACAAAGATTCATTAGAAAAGGATATGATAACTCATTCATCAAAGAGAAGATAGCTGACGTAGCAGTTATGAATCGAGATGAACTAATTAAGGATAAAACGAGACAGAGATCCACACAGGTATCGGCACCTGTAACCTTGGACTATAGTGTACAATATAAGAAAATTGAAGAAATCATCAAATGACATTGGCATATACTCTTGGCGGACAAACAACTGCAAGACATACTACCAACCAACCCTAGATTCATATATAAGAGAGCACCAACAATACGGGACAAAATAGTGAAAAATGTACCAGATCCTCCAAAGAAACCCTTCACCCTTTTTACATGGAAGGGCTTCTATCCCTGTAAACGTTGTTTTGCTTGCAGAAGAACAAAAAGACCGAATGAAAAGAAATTAAACTTTACATCCACTAGTACAGGAGATACTTATGAGGTCAAAGACTTTGTCTGTTGCAACACTGAAGGGGCAGTATATGCCCTGGAGTGTAGTTGTGGCCTCCGATACATTAGGCGCACGAAAAGACCTTTGAGGGTACGCATTAAGGAGCATGTCCAAAACATACTAAAAGGATTTGATAAGTAGGGATGAGCTTCGTGTTCGAGTCGAACATACGTTCGACTCGAACATCGGCTGTTCGATCGTTCGACGATCGAACGATTTGGGCCGTTCGCGCCAAATTCGAGTGACGCGAACGGCCCACAATGCACTACGCCATCGCAGTGTCATCCAGGCGCTGTGATTGGCCAAGCATGCACTGTGACCCCGCATGCTTGGCCAATCACAGCGCTGGCAGCGAGGAGAGCCATGATTGGCCACAGGCAGGATGCCTGTGGCCAATTATTCTTGAGGGGGTTTAGTACACGCCCCACACTATAAAAGGCCGCCAGCGCAGCGGCCTTGTGTAGTGTGTTCCGGAGCAGGGAAAGAGAAGCATAGGCAGGGACAGTGTCATTTTTTTTCCTTTTACTAATCCTGGATTCCTTGTGTTTAGGGACAAATAAGGATAGGTAGGGAGAGTGTCAGTGTGTTATTCTGTGCTAAACCTTGTTTGCCTCACTGTACCTCTCTGTCCCTACAAAGTGTCAGTGTGCTATTCTGTTCTAAACCAATCTTGCTGAACCATATTTGAAATCCTTGAGTTGAGGGACAGAGAAGGATAGGCAGGGGACAGTGTCAGTGTCATTGTTGCTAAGCCTCCTGCACAGTATACACCTGAAGGTAGCCCTTATTGCTGTTTTTCCCATCTCCCTGCAGGCCATCCATTAAAATGTCTGGAAGGCAAACAAGGAGAGGCAGACAGTCAGGAGGCAAAAAAAGAGGGCAAGCAGGCTCTGTGTCTGGGGGCAACAGTGCTGGTCGTGGACGCGGTGCATTGTCATCAGCACATGGCCATGGGACACGCTTGTCCTTGTTTTCGGCAGCTGGACATGTTGAGCCACATCATGCCGAAGACTTGGTAGAGTGGATGACCAAGCCCACCTCATCCTCCTCATCCTCTCTCACCCAGGCTCAGGGTACTGGCAAAGCAGCTGCCAAAGCATCCTCTTCTCTGGTATCATTATCTTCATTAGTCAATCCTTCCCTAGATCCACCATGTCCTCCTCCTGAGGAGTCCCCCGAACTGTTTGAGCACAGTGTTGGGTACATGCTCCAGGAGGATGCCCAGCGTTTCGAAGGATCTGATGATGATACCCAGATAGAGGAAGGCAGTAGCGTGAGAGCAGAGAGAGGATGCTCAAGAAGGACACCAATCTGGCAGTCATGCTCCAGCAGCTGCAGCATACTGCCAGATTGGCTCCAGGGAGGAGGAGGAGGAGGAGGAGGAGGAGGAGGAGGAGGAGGAGGAGGAGGAGGAGGAGGAGGAGGAGGAGGAGGAGGAGGAGGAGGAGGAGGAGGAGGAGGAGGAGGAGGAGGAGGAGGAGGAGGAGGAGGAGGAGGAGGAGGAGCTTGCACAGTATGCAATTGAGCTACTGTCCTGCATCCAGCGTTCTTTTCGAACGCACATTCAGTGCTGCTGGAGGATTTGTCACGGATCACAGGGTGCGCCTGTCCACCGACTCGGTTGATCGACTGACTTTCATCAAGATGAACCAGTCTTGGATCACTACCACACACCTGATATAACAGACTAATTGGTTTTAAAATGTCACATCCCTTCAAGACTGATGCTGAGTTCCTGTGCTGTTATGTTGACTAGCTATCCTCCTCAATGATCTGATTAATGATGATAGCTTGGAAGATCATTTTGGTTTATGGGTGCCGCCACCAGTGGCTAAGGCCCAATTTTTCAGCCCCTGTTTAACAGGGGCGTGTAATTAAAATTTTTGATGCAATACTTTGCAACAGGCCTCATTGCTGTGCTCCAAGTACAGTATCTGTGAGGGGTTGCAGTGTTGTGCCACCAGTGCCTAAGGCCCAATTTTTCAGCCCCTGTTCAACAGGGGCATGCAATTATAATTATTGATCTAATAATTCACAGCAGGCCCCATTGCTGCGCCCACCAAGAGTAACTGTCAGGCCTTACATTGTTGTGTCAACACCACCACCACCACCAAAGGCCCAATTTTTCAGCCCCTGTTCAACAGGGGCATGCAATTATAATTATTGATCTAATAATTCACAGCAGGGCCCATTGCTGCGCCCACCAAGAGTAACTGTCAGGCCTTACAGTGTTGTGGCACCAGCACCACCATCAAAGGCCCAATTTTTACTACCACTGTTCAACAATTATATGTTATTACAATTCCTGATATAATAGTTGACAGCAGGGCGTTCCAGCACCCACCAAGAGTAACTGTGAGTGCTTAGTGTTGTGCCAACACCAACACCTAAGGGGACAATTTCTGCAGAGTATATACGGCAGGTCCCTACTTTCAAACATCCAACTTACAAACGACTACTACTTGCAAACGGAAGAAGACAACAGGAAGTGAGAGGAAATCTACCCCTTGGAAGGAAAATTCTCTCCTGTAAGAATTAATATGGGAGAAAGGTGTCTCCTCTCTACTGATGCTTTATCACCAATCCTTGTTTCAATAAAAACACCACATTTCAAAATCAGTTGTCATTGGGACGCAAAGTGAGGTGAAATGTTCTGAACAGGGGCACAGACAGCAAAACAAATGTTACAGGGGTGATAACCTTTCCCTATGTTTTCCAAAAAGCTTAAAAATAGGTATTTGGGCTGGAGCTACACTTAAACAATGTAGCTGTTCAAAATTACAAACAGATTCAACATAATTACAAACCTACAGTCCCTGTCTTGTATGCACCGCCTGTATACGGCTGTTCAGAGTATATAGGGCCTTTTTTATTTTGTGTGTGGGGTTCCCCTTAATATCCATACAAGACCCAAAGGGGCTGGTAATGGGCTGGGGTAGGGGGGGGGGGGGGGTGATGGGGTAGCTATGCCATTTTTCTTAAAGATTTTCATCCATATTACCGGTACCAGACATTACATTAAAGCCGCAAGCAGTTTTAAATGGCTTTTTTTTCCTTTAGAAATGTAATTTTGTGCAGGGACAGTTCTAAACACGGGAAACACGTGGCACTTCACAGGCATACTTTAGACACCCCCCAGGTACGATATTTAAAGGAATATTTGACTTTTTTGTTTTCACTTTATGCATCATTAAAATGACTGCTCCCGGAAAACGTCCGTTTTTAAAACTTCTTTTTGCATTGATACATGTCCCCTGGTGCAGAACCCGGGTTCCCAAACTCTGTTTAGGACAATAACATGGATAATAGTCGTTATAATTGGCACTTTAGAATCCGAACGTTCGCATCCATTGTATTTAATAGGGTTCTAATGTTCGTGCGAACTTTCGGTCCGTTCGCGGGTTCTGGTGCGAACCGAACCCGGGGGTGTTCGGCTCATCACTATTGATAAGCATAGTGTATCAAAACACTTCCTTCTATGCCACAATAAAGACCCCACAGAGCTAAAGTTCTGGGGAATTGAACCATACACTAAACACTGGCGGGGTGGACACAAGGTCAGGACCCTGAGCCAATTAGAGGTACACTTTTGTACCGAGAGGACTTAAAGGGGTTGTAAAGGTACAATTTTTCCACTAAATAGCTTCTTTTACCTTAGTGCAGTCCTCCTTCACTAACCTCATCCTTTGATTTTGCTTTTAAATGTCCTTATTTCTTCTGAGAAATCCTCACTTCCTGTTCTTCTGTCTGTAACTCCACACAGTAATGCAAGGCTTTCTTCCTGGTGTGGAGTGTCGTGCTCGCCCCCTCCCTTGGACTACAGGAGAGTCAGGACGCTCTCTACGTTGCAGATAGAGAAAGGAGCTGTGTGTTAGTGGGCGTCCTGACTCTCCTGCCATTACGAGTGGCATATTATGTTTATGACTATCTCCAATACATATTTCCCATTCGTGGCTGCGGTTTTTGCTGGAGCTATGCTTCCTCATACATTCCCTTCTGATACACAGCATCTATTAGCATATAGTCATACTGTTTGACATATGCGTCCTTTAATTACATCTTTATTAATATATTGTGTTTTTTACTATTTGATTGCCTTTTGAGGTGCGACCAAATTCTATTATTTATTGCATACATTTACCCATGGACTTCAAAGATATGGCCGCCAGGATCCCGCAGATCAAATCACAGGGAAAATGGCTGTGCCAGTGTTGTTGTTCCAATATTCTGATAACCCATAAAATGGCCGCGCTCATAGTCATACAGGTCTCTGGGAAGATGGCCGCCAATGACGATTCGCATTGAGCTACAAGAAAATGTCCGCTCCATTCATTACAATGGGAAGACTATTTAAAGACATTCTTTGTGCCTTCCCATCATCCCCTGATGAAGTCACGTGACAGTGACGCCACGCGTAGGGACGGAGAGGCACACAGATAGACGCAGGCTGACGAGCTTGCCACTCGTAATGAGATAAGTGTTTTTACGTTTGTTTTTATGTGAGTACCCTTACTGCTTCCTAATTAAATATACCATACTGGTTTAAACATACTTCACGATCTGGATCCTCCTCTTTTCTCTCTTAAATCCTTGCTGCTACTGAGAGACAAAGACACCATTTAGGATCTACACTTGGCTCAAGACCATAAAAGAGGAACTACCACCCCTGGTATTTCTTTTTTTTTTTTTGTAACATCAAGTTTATTGAAAAGAGATACAAATGAAATCTACAAGGGGAGACGCAGCTCCCCATCTGCAGTCAATACAGTATTGTTTATAGAATAATCATACAATTAGCCTAGTAGTGAGATCTAGGACAACCTGTATTCCTTGGCTAAAGACGGCTGTAAGTGGTCATCCAACAGTGAAATCAGAAGTTGTAATAAAAAGGAAATACTGCGGGTGTTGGGAGCAACATTGCTCAGAGAAGTGTAGGAAGGAATAGTGGGAGAGAGGTGAAGGGAAGAATCCCGAAAAGGGGTAGATGAATATTATGGGCATAATCTTATACGTGGTGAGATCTTGTTAGGAAGTCTCTACAAAGTAAAACATGTAGTCACCTATAGGTAAAAGGCCAGTTAATGAAACTTATATAGTTCTGGATCAATTGTTACAGGGTGTACCTATTTGGGAGGGGCATTGTCAGGCACCCTCCCCTATCCTGCCCTTCATGGGGTCAATGAACTCATATGTAGGCCCGGGTTCCCAGAACCTGTCCTGAGGAGCTAGGTGGCCAGGTCCACTGCTGTTGAGTCCTCATAAGCTTGCGAAAATTTGTATTGAATCCAGGGGGACCAGGTATTAAAAAATTTATCATGGTTGTCTGTGGACTGGGCCACCGTCTCCTCCATATCACAAATCTCAGAAACTCTCTGGAACCACTCCCTGAGTGAGGGGGTTCTGGTGGATTTCCAATATAGAGGAATTAGTGCTTTCGCCGCATTTAATAAGTGTTTGGTCAGAGAATTGTTGTATCTTTTGTATGATACCTCTGTGATGTGAAGCAGACAGCACGCCACATCCAGATTAATTAAGGTCTCAGTGATTGTCCGGATTTTCTCACACACAGCCTTCCAGAAGAGGGGCGATCTCAGGGCAATGCCACCAAATATGGAGTAGATCACCCCGTTCCGTCCCACATCGCCAGCACGTGTCTGGAGTCTGCGGGAACCAGCTATGTATCTTAGCAGGCGTGTTGTACCAATGTGTCAGGAGTTTGTAGGATGTCTCCTGTGTTCTTGAGCTAAGGGAACATTTATGTGTAAATACACACGCTCTCTGCCACTGATTGGCCGAAATAGGCCTCTTCAGGGCCCGGGACCAGCTCTCTCTGAATCTGTCTTCTCCTTGCATGGGTCGATCTCGTAGCCAAGCGTATGAAATTGAGGTAGCCTTCCGCACTAGTTTACCCTCCAGGCACACTGACTCCAGGTCCGTCAGATCCCTTCCAAAGGAGTCTCTCCTGGGGGGTTGGTTTAGGTAGTGTCTGATCTGAAAATACATCCATAATGGGATGGAGGGCGTGTCTATCTCTGCAGTAAGTTGTTTGAGATCTTTAAAACTACCTTTTATGAAAGCAGTCCTGGGTGAGCAGCGGTGTGGAAGTATGTCGGGAGTGCAGTAAGCGGTTGCCCACTCCGGGGAGAAAGTCTGGGTTATTTAACAAGGGCGTCAAGGGACCTAGTGGGGAAGAGAGGTCTGTTTGTCTGGTCAATTTATGGAAGATTCCAAGTGATGTACCTATAAAGGGGTGTGTTTTGAGGGTCGCTGGATATTTAGACCATGGTATCCATGGGGCGAATCGTAGGGCTAAGGGGCTGAGACTGTTCTCTAGTTGGATCCAGTCCTTTTGTGAGTAATGGCAGTGCCAATCAATAATTCTGGTGACGTGGGCAGCATAGTAGTATATTCTAAAATCCGGTATACCCATTCCCCCTTTAAGTTTGGGCTTCGTCAGGAGTTGGGCTTTTATTCTGGGTGGTTTGTGGGCCCAAATAAACCTTGACTGCAAGCTGGAGATCGTTTTGAAAAAACTCTGGGGGATCCTAACTGGTAAATTGCGGAAGAGGTATAGGAGCTTTGGCAGAATGACCATTTTGCATATGGCAGCTCGGCCGAACCATGAGAAGTTACGCGTGTGCCATTTTTTAAGGTCCTGGTCTATAATTTTAAGAATAGGCGGGAAGTTTCGGTCATAGATTTGAGCAATGTTAGGGGTCAGCCAGACTCCTAAGTAATGAAGAGCTGAAGATTCCCATTTAAAGGGGCAATTAGCTTTGAGTCTGCTCAGTGGGGCTGCGGGTAAGTTTATGTTTAGGGCTTCCGATTTCGAGAAATTGATTTTAAGATTAGATAAATTGCCAAAGATGGAGAATTCGCGTAGTAATGAGGGTAGAGTGATATGGGGGTTGGTTAGGAAAAAGAGTAGGTCGTCTGCATACGCCGCTATTTTAAATTCCCGACCAGCTACTGCGAATCCTTGTATGGCTTCTTCTGCAATGACCTTTCTAATGAACGGTTCCAATGAGCGTATAAATAGGATGGGTGAGAGGGGGCAACCCTGTCTCGTCCCGTTGTTGATATGGACTTTGTCTGACAGGGAACCATTAATCTTGACCTGAGCTGATGGGTTTGAGTATAGTGACCCGATCCATGACATCATGCAAGAGCCCAGACCAATATGTTGGCATGTCTCCAGCATGTAGTCCCATGCCACATGATCGAAGGCCTTCTCCGCGTCCGTGGACAGGAGAAAGCCCTCGATCTTCTGTGTACGTGCTGCATAAATTAGGTTGAGTGCTTTTGTTACGCAATCTCTGGTCTCCCTGCCCGGCATAAAGCCAGCCTGGTCAGGACCAATGATACCGTGCAGCAATGGTCTAAGTCTGTTGGCAATTATTTTAGCTAGAAGCTTAACGTCTATATTAAGGAGGGATATAGGTCTGTAGCTGGCACACAATTGGGGGTCTTTATTCTGTTTTGGTATGACAGTTATGTGGGCAGCGAGGAATGACGATGGCACCGTTCTGGGTGTTGAGAGGGCGTTCAGCGCTTTATGTAGTGGGTCGAGGAGCAGGTCAGTAAAGGTCTTGTAGTAAATGGAAGTGAAACCGTCCGGGCCTGGGCTTTTACCCGCTTTCAGGTCTTTAATGGATTGCAAAATTTCAGATTTGTCAATGGGACTGTCTAATAGCTGGGCATTCTCTTCTGTTAGGGTAGGAAGTTTGGAGTCTTTTAAGTAGTCCTGGATTAATTGCAATCTAGACCTTGGGGAGGGAGGGGAGTTTCCTTGTGAAGGTAAATTGTAGAGGTTGGAGTAATAGTCATGAAAGTGTTTGCTAATTCCCTCAGTAGTAACATCTACTTTGCCCTTATTATTTCTTATTCCTAGAATGTTCTGGTGTGATGTGGCGTCTTTTAGGGCCTTGGCTAGGAACCTTCCAGTCTTGTCTCCATGCTCGTAATAGATCTTCTTCTTAAAGAAAAGAAATCTTTTGGCTTTTGCGTCTAGAATGTGTTGGAGGGTTTTCCTAGTTTCCAGAAGGGCGCTCGCTGATCTTTCCGATAGGGATTTTTTATGTAGCGTTTCTAGGGCGCAAATTTTGTCTGTCAGCTGTCTGATCACTTTTTCCCTTTCCCTCTTACAGTGGGCCCCCAATTGGATCAACTCCCCTCTTATGGTGCATTTGTGTGCCTCCCAAATCATCATGGGGTCCATCTCAGGGGTCACATTGTGAGAAAAAAATTCTTTGAGGGTTTTGGAAATTCCAGGGAGCCTCTGTGGGTCTGTAAGGAGTGTTGAGTTCAGTCTCCAGGTGTTGGGTTTGGGGGGTGGTCTAGTCAGGTCTAAGGAGAGTGATATAGGCGCGTGGTCTGAAATGGACTGGATCCCTATATTGGCCTCCGTAATCAGATTGAGGTCTCTTTGTGATGTAAAGATGTAGTCTATTCGTGAATACTTATTATAGGTAATGGAATGGAACGTATAATCCTTGTCGTCAGGGTGCAAGAGACGCCAAGAATCTATCAGCTGCAAGGAGCTCAGAAGGGTTTTAATTTGTTTAAGGATCTTGTATGTGATATGGGATCTACCCGTAGAGGTGTCGACTAAGGGGTTCAGTGGGATGTTAAAATCCCCTCCCATAATCATGCATCCAGAGCCAAATCCCTTCAACTGTGACACCATACGCCTGCAGAATGAGAGGTGGGCGGTGTTGGAAGTACACATTTGCTAAGGTTAGGGGCCTACCCCCACAAGTCCCCTTCAAGAAGACATACCTTCCCTCAGGGTCTATAAGTTTGTCAGTGACTTCAAAGGGGGCGGTTTTACTTATTAAGATAGACACACCCTTGGTTTTGGCCAGGTCATTTGTGGCATGGAAAGCTTCGGTAAAGTAGGAGTCAGTGAGCCTGGGGATCTGTGAGGTCTTAAAGTGCGTCTCCTGCAAGAAGACAAACTGTGGCTTACCTTTTTTGAGTTCTCTCAAAAGTGTCGTGCGTTTTTCTGGGATGTTGAGTCCCTTAGCGTTGTGCGATATTACTGTCGGGTTGCGGCCAAGAGATGAGTATACCATGACGTATGTTCAGAGAGAGCTGGTGTTCTACGTCTAATAGGAAGAACAATCAAGACAAGATTACAAGAGATCAATGTGAATATTGTACAACAGATCTATCACAAATGATCAAGTACCGTTAGAGAAGAGCCCAGGGGAAGGCTGAAGAGGTGGAGAAGCAGAGGAGGGGGTGCAGTGGGGAAGGTAAGACTGAGATTAGTTGGAAAAGAGTTAGGAGGGGTAAGAAAAGGGTCAAAGAGAGGAGATATGGTAATCTTCCTTGGGGTGTCAATGCCCCAAGGAGCTGTAGGTAGTGAATCCTGGGTAACCAGTGAGACCACCCAGGGTGCACTATGTGGGGGGTAGGAAGGCGGCTATACGACAGATCTTCAGGGGAAGAACAATCGCTGAATTAAGGTGGTTCTAAGGGTCGTGAAACCTGAGGTGCCCGCCTCCCAGCCAATTGAAATGCATGAAAAAGGTGATAATGAGTCATTTCTGCACACTATGAGGTACATGAGACACATGCGGGTGTCCTCAAACAGAGAAGAAAACACCAACAAGATTAACAGGACTCCCGCCCGTGCCTCCTTGTTCATGGGTCATAAAGACCTGGGACATAGAAATAATAACAAAGCTGAGTAATAGCGCCAACTATATTGATGGAACTAAGTAAAATAAGAAAAATGGATGTGGACATCCTCCTCCCCCCACCCTCCAGGGGGTGGGAAGCGGTCTCCCCTTAGTCTTTTCTTGTACACTGACTATGTTCAGGAATGGGTGCATTAATAGCAACTGGTCCAAGGGCCACCCTGGATCCTCCCTCCTTGAGTTGTGTCAGTAACAGGAACTTGTCCCTACTCTGAAGTGAGGATCAGAGGGCAAGATAGCAGTATGAGTCCTGAGTGTTTGGTTCTCATCCTCTGAGTGGCCACAAATGTGACCTACCGGGATCATGTGGTGCAGTCAACATGAAGTATGACCCGATGGTTCGAGGGTGATTGTTAAACTTGCTACCAACCGGGCGGTTATAACTGAGAGCATGAAGGCAAAAAAAAAAAAAGGGCAAAGAGAAGAAAATAAAAGGGCCGGTTTAGGGTAGTCCGCTTGCTGAGAAGAGCAGCGAAGCGTGTCTGTTGTCAGGACTTGCTGGAAGGGTGAAATTCAACTGGGCGGGCTCCTGCATGTAAAGGGGGTGAATACATATGAGTGCTAAGGCTGCTAAAAATCCGTGAATAAGGAGGAGGAGAAAACATCCACACCCCATCAATACCCATCCAGAGCCCTGGATGAGTGCGGCTTGAAGCTCGGTGTTCCAGCCTGTGACCCAGCGTGTGAGCCTCCTCGGCGGCCTGTCTTCAGCTTCTTGGCGATCCTGTTGTCAGGGGAAGAGAGCGGGGAGTTAGGCGGGCTTTTCTCCAGTGGTGGCAGACGAAATTCCTGGTACCACTCCGGGAGCTCAATCATGTCAAGCTGCAAAGCATGGCAGAAATCCGGTAAGTCTTCCGGTGATCTCAGCAGGTGTTGCTTACCATTGTGGTTCACCATAAGAGCAAACGGAAACCTCCAAGTGTACTTGAGCTCTCTGTCTCTGAGCTTGTCCAGAAGGGGGCGCAGTGCCCTGTGGTTCTTTAAGGTTATCTGGGAGAGGTCCTGGAAAAGCATGATAGTTTCTCCATTAAAAATTATGCGCTCGTTTCTGCGTGCTTTTTTCATAATGTCCTCCGTTAGGTTAAAGTTTTGAAGGGAGCAAATTAGGTCCCGGGGGGGGGGGGGGTTGGGATTCAGGCCCTCTGGCTCGAAGTGCTCTGTGCGCCCTGACGAAATCTATAGCCGTGTCCTCGGGCCTACCTAACAGGCTGTTGAATACCCTCTGTAGAGCCATCATTATCTGGTCTGCTTCTACCAGCTCCGGTATCCCCCGGACCCTAATGTTGCACCTCCTTCCTCTATTGTCCAGGTCCTCTAAATGTCTATTGACCTCAATGAGGTGTGAGGAGTGTGAAGCTGTGACCATCTCCAGCCTGCGCAGCTCCTTGTCCCTATGTCTCCCTGCGGCCTCCACTCCCTCCATCTTTTCATTAAGCACCAGGAGGTTCGATTTCAGGTCTGTAATCGCAGCCGAGAACGTGGACTTAATGTCCGCTGCAATGCTAGTCATTTCCCCAAACGTTATGGGGCGATTAGTGCGCGTGGTACCTTTACCGATCTCCTCTGTGGCAGACTGGGAGTCCTCACTGCATTCCTCCTCCGTGTGTATCGGCGCCATCTTGCCCCGGGCCTCGTTGTTTTGTGCGGCTGAGTGGACTCTGAATATGTCCGCTATGTCCCGTCCCTTGCAGGCTGCCAGAGAGCGGCGAGATCTCGTCTGCGGGGTGCCGTGAGATCTCCTGTGCATCCTGCGGGGATAGCGTGCAGAAAGACGGGCTGTTGGCTGGGAAGTCGGCGGAGCTCCTCTGTTAAGCTGCCATCTCCATTGCGCGCCAAACCACGCCCCCCCCTGGTATTTCATACATGCGGTTACCTCATTACCGCAAGGTAAGAGGCCACTTTTAACACTGTGTGTGACACACGAAGTAGAGATCAGTTTATCTCTCCAGCACCCCTTTGTTTTTGCACAAGGAAATACCCACTTTGAAGAATGCATATTGTTGCTATGGTCACTGTTTGAACATGCATTTTTGCACATAACTTGCCGGATTGGACTGTACACTTTTCAGTACAATTGGACATTTCTTTGCACTTTAGTGCACTTTGCACATTTGTAATTAGCATCCGCACTTGCACAGCAACACGGTTCTGTTTTGCACTTTGGAGGCGATATCGCTCTTGCCTGTATGCTTTGTTTGCACATTGTAGCTATTTTGCACATTATTGTTTATTATTTTTCATGTATACTAATTTATATGCACACTGCACTTTGGTATCACATGTTTGTCAGGATCGTTTGTTTTAGCATTTATGCATTTTTAAATTTTATTTTATCGCATTCGAGTAATTTATGCCTTTTGCTTTTTAATTTATTCCATTAGCTATTTGCACATTAGCTGCTTGCAGCTAGCACATACATCCACTAGAAACAGCGCAGCACCACCCCCCTCTTGTTTTAATTCCTTAATGGGTTTGGTTTAGCCCTTTCGGTGCAGTTTCCACACATTTATACATTTTTTCATTCACACTTTTATGGTAGCGCAGGAATAATCACACTACTAATACAGATAAAAGTCATTGAAAAAAAACAGCATGGGTTCCCCCTTAGTCCATTACCAGGCCCTTTTGGGTCTGGTATGAATATTAAGGGGAACCCCAAACCAAAATAATAATAAAAAAAACGTGGGGTCCCCCCCAAATTCCATGTCAGGCCCTTCAGGTCTGGTATGGATATTAAGAGGAACCCTGCACCATTTTTTAAAAATAAAATGGCGTGGGGTTCCCCCCAAAAATCCATACCAGACCCTTCAGGTCTGGTATGGATTTTAAGGTGAACCCCACACCAAAATAAAAAAAATAGCATGGGGTTCCCCCCAAAAATCCATACCAGACCTCTATCCGAGCACGCAACCTGGCAGGCCACAGGAAAAGAGGGGGGACGAGAGAGCGCCCCCCCTCCTGAACCGTACCAGGCCACATGCCCTCAACATGGGGAGGATGTCCCCATGTTGATGGGGACAAGGGCCTCATCCCCACAACCCTTGCCCGGTGGTTGTGGGGGTCTGCGGGCGGGGGGCTTATTGGAATCTGGAAGCCCCCTTTAACAAAGGGGACCCCCAGATCCTGGCCCCCCTATGTGAATTGGTAACAGGGTACATTGTACCCATACCATTACACACAAAAAAAGTGTCAAAATGTTAAAAAACACAGGAGACAGTTTTGGGACAAGTCCTTTATTAAAAAGAAAAAAAGAAAAAATAAAAAAAAAGGTACCAACGATGTAATCCACTCTCGAGCGATACGGAAGAAAAAAAAAACCCCGCCGTTACGAAGGATACCGCCTCATAGGAGGCGCCCACTGAATGGCGCTCTGCCGGGTTGACAGCTCTTTTATAGATGAGGACGGGCCCACACGTCACGTGCACGGGTGACCCTGCCCCCTCTCTGACGCAAGGAGAAAGCCCGGAGTTACCCAATGACGGGTACGGGGTCAATTACTTTTATCTGTATTGCCGTGACCCTACAATTCATTAGTAGCCGCGAGTAGTTTTAAATTACTTTTTTTCGCTTTAGAAATGACATTTTGTGCAGGGACAGTTCTAAACACGGGAAACATGAGCTACTTTACAGGCATACTATAGACACCCCCCAGATATGAAATTTAAAGGAAAATTTTACTTTTATTGTTTCACTTTAAGCATTAATAAAATCACTGCTCCCGAAAAAAACTGCAGTTTTTAAAACTTTTTTTTGCATTGATACATGTCCCCTGGGGCAGGACCCGGGTCCCCAAACACTTTTTATGACAATAACTTGCATATTAACCTTTAAAATTATTTTTCATGTTCGTGTCCCATAGACTTTAACGGTGTTCGCGTGTTCGAACAAATTTTTTGCCTGTTCGCATGTTCTGGTGCGAACCGAACCGGGGGGTGTTCGGCCCATCCCTACCTGCAAGTAGGGTATGTGGATTCGGGACAATTGGTGTGTCCAAGATTGTAGCTTCATTGACTGCTCGGAGATCTTGGACCATTCTGTATTTTTATGGTTCCCCTTTCGGAGTCCGTTTCTTCACTGGGATCAATGGTGTATTGCACGGGGATGTGCAGGGTATCAGAGCTCCATTGGACACAAGGGCCTTGACCTGCTTTGAAATGGCTGCGAATTGAGCTGTCTTCAAAGGGTATTGAGGTTTTCTGGGTAAAGGGGCCCCATGTTTCAGTTGTATCATGATTGGTGGCACCTTCAGGTGTCCTATATCTTCAGGCCCTGTGGACCACAGGCAAAGAGGAATCCAGTCCAAAATTTCCTTTGGAATTTCGGCCTCATCCTGAGCATCCAAAGATAACAGAAGGGGGATGGAGCATAGTGCTTAGGCATGCGATGGTTAGCGGTGAAAACACTAGAATACCCCCATCGGGTTGGAAAGAAATGGAAGCTTGGAGTCCGGATAAGACATCAGCCCCTAACAAGTTTAAGGGGCACGTGGAGGAGACCACAAATCTTGCTAGTAAGAAATTGCCAACTTGCAGAGGGCAGGTTAGAGATCTCTTCCTGGGTATTCCATCTACCCCCACGAATGTTATATCAATGTCTGACAGGAAAGAGGTATCAGGTAGTTCCTCTGCTCTAATTACATTTCTGGCAGCACCTGTGTCGCATAAGAAAGTGGTTGGATGGCCCTCGATAGGGATGGTTATTTTGGCAAGAGGCCCTCCTGAATCCCCAGATGAAATAGCCATGGCAGGGGTGGGCGACACAGGCTTGCCAGAATCCTAGCGGAGAAGATCCATGTGGTCTGGGGAAGGGCCAGGTGGGGTGTCTCGTCTCTGGTATTGAGTGTTTTCTCGTGGACCATGCTTGTGGCTTGGTTGCTTGTAGGCAAACCCCCAATGATCTCGGCATTCCCTTTTGAAATGTCCGGGTCTTCCGCAATTATAGCAGACTCGTGGATTCTGTGCTGGTGGGGGCAGATACGGTGTGTCAGAGGTCATTATGAGAGGAGCTGCCTTTTTGTTGCTTTGTGAGGATTCTAGGCCCTTTGCTACTAATAGCAATGTATCAAGGGGCAATACTCTGTACTCTGGGCGTGCTAGGAGCAGACCCTTTCGGCTTGGTTCCCTAAGACCCGAGACAAAGGCGGAAGACAGTATTTGGGTGTGTGCTTTGTTATACCTGCTGAAACCTAAATCCGTGAATACTTGTGAGATTCTAGAATGGAATTTCTCAACAGATTCAGCATTGTCTTGTGTAATATCCTGTATACTAGTTGCTTGATCTGCCAAGCTATCTCGCGCCCAATATTGTAACTGTGTCACAAATTCCCATCCTGACTCATAGTCATTATCGTTAAGAATCCTTCCACTATCTAAACACCTTTCCATAACCGGCCAGTAAGCATCCTCTGCCTTTATTTCACACAGGCTCACCAAATCCCACCAGGCGGCAGCGTATGTTTTCTGGATTTGGGCGATCCTTCTGTAAAATGGCACGGGCTGTCTCTCAGGATCTGGTAAGCTTGTTACGAGGGATGCGGCTTGTCTGGGGGTGAACATTACATACATCAGGGGAGCCCCTGGTTCTGCAGTTATTCCCTTAGGTGTAAGTTGTGATCCCCCATATTTTTGTGGAAGGTGCCAAGGATCCCGATTGTATCCCAATTGGGGTTGTGGGGCTAGTTAAGTCCTGGGTAGCAGCAAAGGGTTCGGGGTTCCCCAGTTATTGAGTGTTGGGGAAGGATTTGGGGCCCCCCCGGGTGTGGAATGGTGTGGTAATATCGAACAGGTTGCCCATCATTGGTTCGATAGAATCTATTGTGTATCCAGTTTGTGAGACATACTGGGGGAACGTGACGGCGCGTCCGGTATGGAGTGGGACCGTAGTTGTCCCGGTTGGTATGTTCAACACACCTCCGGACACTATGAGAGGAGCGGCGTGACTTTGATCAGGGCTATCATGGCGGGACCTGGCCTGCGCCTGAATCCCTTGGCTCATCGGTTGGGGGGCACTTAGACGTGGGCTACTGTCGTCTAAGTCTGCTCCGGTATCATGCACGTCAGAGGGAAGTTACCATTAACGGGGTGGGTTGGACCTTGTAATATGCTCCGGATTGGTCTATCACCGGATACATGCGGGTGGGTTCTGGTGTGGGTGGTTCAGGGGGAGATAGAGCCGGCAGCAAGGGGGCGGTAGACGAAGGGTGGTACCCATTTTCCGAGGACCAGACGCCATCATAGGGCGGTGACTGACTGGCCGGTTCGGACTTTGACCCCTTCTCTGGCTTATTATACACATATACAATGTAACCATTCTATTAGTTTCCTGTTCTGTCCACCCCTCTCCATGGATGGCCTTTGCAACATTGAACCAAGCTTCTGCTGTAGGCAGCAGTCCGTGGTCTGACAATAAACCCCTCTTTCTTTTTAGCAGGGTGCGCCATTCTTCCAGCTGTAGCTGTCCACCCAGATGCATAGTGACCCCACACACTTTCGCCAATTTCTTCCCCCTTTTGACAGCATCCCTTCCTTCTTGCTCTAGTACTAAGTCAGAAGCTAGGCTAACCTCTTTTGGCTTCTCTAATGTCTGCCCCATTGTTAGCTATTGGAGAGTTTATGTATCTGGGCTCAGGATTTGTATGGCAGTTTTATGAAGCTGCCTTGGACTCAAGGGTCTGACAATTCTTCTGACCATCACCTGTCCCTCTCCTTGGACCACTCTCCAATATATAAGCTTGCCTAGGAGCACTTAAGAGGACATATAGAGGACAAGAGAGAGAGAGAGAGAGAGATGTCTACAGTGCTCGACTGCCACGCAAGTTTCCTTTTGTGCGTCTTCCCAAAACGTAGACTAGTCATAGTCCTGTCCGCCCGAGGTGGCCACAGGTAGGGATCGAGGCGAGTAATATACTTATTACTCTCAACAAGACACAACAGATGAAATTCAATACACCACCTCAGATGTAATTTATATTTCCCAAAACCATGCCCAAATTTCTCACTCTTTCCCCCCTCTCTTCACACTCCTCCGGTTGTTCAGGTTGTAATGGACACCTTGTTGCTGTGTGTCCCCTTCTCCTAACTTCACTTTCTATAGCCTGTAATGACTTGCCAACATCAATCCTGATTGGGTAATGTACATTTAATCTGAAAACCAACGCGTCTGTGGTGTCTGTTAGCAAGAGTTTCAGACTGAGGAATTCTCTTCTATATCCTGGTTCTACCACTTTAACTAGTCCCCAGCCTTCTTCGTGTATACCAAAAAGCAGTCCACAAACACACTTAGGACATGACATAACCAACAAGATCTGTGATGACCGTAGTGAAATGCAGGATCATCCAGATCCTCACGGGATCCCCCACGCTGTGCGTGCTCCTGACGCCCCCTCCTGGACACCCGTGCTTCACCGCACAATTATTTATTCTCCCAGGAGGAGTTTATCCACGTCAATTATTCTCATCCGTGACTATGTAATCAATCCCTCATTCCCAGCATTCGTCACAGAATCAACAAAAACAGAACATGCAAAATACAGTTGGCAGATATAATCGATACAGGTTCCTTATTAAGTACACTTCGGGCAAGTTATATTTCCTGTCTTTGCTGACCATGGGAAGCCGACATGGACACAGACAGACCAATCGCGGAGACAGGATATACAGGCGAGATATAAACATATGTCTTACCGTATTTCAGAGGTGATCAGTCTCTGTCCCGCCTGTGTTGTTCTGTCCCAGTCTTCTCTCGATCGGCTGTCCCTTGGTACAGAACCCGAAGCCCTACGTTGGGCGCCAAATGTTTTGAACCGGACCATTTGTCCGTATTTATATCTGCCCCTGGCCTAATTCAATATTAAGTGTGCACACTGAAGAATCACACTGACATCAAGGTTCAGGGTAAAGATACTACTGTTTATTGTTCCTCTTTGTCACGACCTATATAAGCGGCCGGATATGTGTCTTGGGCAAGGCATATGCAAAACGTAGTACTGTAACAGTGTGTACGCATTCAGCTGATTATGTCCATATAGGGTAGCAATCGATCATGGTCATATATGGTAACTTCCTTCCAAGATATTGATGTTGTTGTCTTGGGTGTAGTCCCGGAAGGAGGCGCCATCTTAAGTTTCTCACAGTCTTAGAAGAAGGGAGGGGTGCTCTAGCAGCCATTTTGAGTAAGGTAGTAAGCAGTAGCAATAACATATATATTACATATTGAAATAGGCATTTTATCGTAATACCTGTAATACCTTAATCACATCCATAACACAAGGAACTGAAACGCTCCAGGAAAGCTCTTTTCATGCTGAGCTAATCAAAATAACAATTGAAAGCCAAATGGCTTTGTGTGCCATTGAGAAGGTGATTAGCTAAACCTGATTGAGTTTACAAACCATTTAAGGGGGGTAGGAAGGGGGTGATCCTTTTTCTAACTCAGTGATTTTGTTTATGAATTTCTTTCTGACATGGTGGTGTTAGATCTTTCACTTGGATGTTGTAAGTTGCACTGGGTAAATACAGCTGGATAAAACAAAAACTGTGTCTGTCTTCCTTTCAGGCTGCAACGCAACAAAATGTGATTTTAAAGGGGGTGATTATTTTCTATACCCATTGTATGTTGATGCAATCCTTTGAAACTGGCTCTTTGCCTGGTCCCATGATGGATGTGGTGGTGGTAGTTATTCCTAAAACCCAACATGAACCCTGCCTTTTGTTCCTCATGCAGACCAATCTTGCTTTTAAACATGGGCGCAAGCATTTTGAAAGGTATATTCAAACTGATTGAATAAGGTTATAACGACTCTAGTCCCTACAGACCATTTTGGGTTCATGTCTGGCAGGGGGAACAATCATATATACGCAGATTACTCACCCATGTAGTCAGGGCCACTGCAGACAGCCCAAGGGTAGTGGTTTCCCTAGACGCTGAAAAAGTTTTGATTCTATTGAATGGGACTAGCTCTGGTCTGGACTCCACAAGTTTGGGTTTGGACCCAGCTTTATTTCCTGGATGTGTATGTTGTACTTCTCACCGTAGGCCACGATCCATACTAATAACTCCTTATCTGCCGCTTTCTCTCTCTATAGAGGGATGAGACATGGCTGCCCCCTCTCCCCTGATTTATATGCTCTTGCAGAGCCGATCCTAGATGGGGTGCATGGGGTGCAGTTCACCCAGGAGCCACAGAGTGCTCCCCTCCCTCCTCCTCCTCTCCATGTCGGTGTCCAGAGGCGCTCTCTCCGCCGCTGTGTTTCCTGCCCAAGTCCGTCCCCCCTCCATCCTCCTATCAGAGGAGATCAGAGCGTCTGTCTCTGTTCGGAGAGAGACCCGCGCAGTGACGTCGTTGGGGGGTGGGGCGGTCCGTGCCATGCAGTGCTTGTCATTTGTTCTTCTCCTCTCTGTCACGATCTTCTCCACCCGGCGTGGCTGGCACAGTGTCCTCTCCCGCCCGGGTGGGGTTTGTCCTGAGGGGGGTTCTGTACTAATGGAGGGGGGGTGGTTTGTGGGGGGTCTGTACTAATGGGGGTGGTTTGTGGGGGGTGGTCTGTACTAATATGCGGGTGGTTTGTGGGGGGTGGTCTGTACTAATGGGGGGGTGGTTTGTGGGGGGTCTGTACTAATGGAGGGGGTTGGTTTGTGGGGGGGTCTGTACTAATGAAGGGGGGTGGTTTGTCCTTGTGGGGTCTGTACTAATGGAGGGGGGGTGGTTTGTGGGGGGTCTGTACTAATGGAGGGGGGTGTTTGTCCTGGGGGGTCTGTACTAATGGAGGGGGGTGGTTTGTGGGGGGGTCTGTACTAATGGAGGGGGGTGGTTTGTGGGGGGTCTGTATTAATGGAGGGGGGTGGTTTGTTGGGTGGGTCTGTACTAATGGAAGAGGGGTCTTTACTAATGGAGGGGGGGTGGTTTTTTCTGAGGGGGGTCTGTACTAATGGAGGGGGGGTGGCTTGTCCTGGGGGTCTGTACTAATGGAGGGGGGTGGTTTGTCCTGGGGGGTCTGTACTAATGGAGGGGGAGATGGTTTAGGCTGAGGGGGGAGGTTTGTCCTGGGGGGCCTGTACTAATAGAGGGGGGTGAAAAGGAATTTAATTGTATCTTAGCACATAGTGGTACTGTGGATACATAATAAGCGTGTGCCGCGTCCTATAGTTGTAGAGAAAGGAATTGTGGGGGACTTTGGACTTTATAGGCACAAATTAAACAGGATGCAATTATGAAAAAATATAACAATTTTATTAATTTACAAAAAGTAACATTAAAAAGATTTTCTAAAAACCATTTAAGCAATTATATGTATGGGCCGACCAGGTACAATCACTGAGGGATACAAAGTATACAATAACAGTAGGATCTATAGGAGAATAATTCTCCGAATACCGTAGGGTCCAAACGGTTAGCTAGATACCGACAGTGAAGGCTAGAATTGTAGTACCCAGTAGGTCCACAGCTTTAACAAGTTTTGCGTGAAAACACGCTTCTTCAGGGGGGTGGTTTGTCCTGAGGGGTCTGTACTAATGAAGGGGGGATGGTTTTTCCTGAGGGGGGGCTGTACTAATGGGTGGGTGGTTAGTGGGGGGTCTGTACTAATGGAGGGGGGTGGTTTGTCCGGGGGGTCTCTACTAATGGAGAGGGGGGGTGGTTTGTCCTGAGGGGGTCTGTGCTAATGGAGGGGGGGGTGGCTTGTCCTGGGGGGTCTGTACAAATGGAAGGGGGTGGTTTGTCCTGAGGGGGGTCTGTACTAATGGAGGGGGGTGGTTTGTCCTGAGGGGGGTCTGTACTAATGGAGGGGGATTGGTTTGTCCTGAGGGGGTCTGTACTCTGTACTAATGGAGGGGGTCTGTATTGAGGAAGGTCTGTACTGAGGGAGGGGTTTATACTTAGTGGGGAGTCTGCAATGACGGAGGGGGGTCTATACTTAGTGGAGGGGGGTCTGTACTGAGGGGCGACTATAGTTGGTGGAGATGGGGTGACACCAACCCTAGTGACGCCACCGCAGCCGCGGGCTCTTCTTTCCCCCTCCCTCTCCTCGCGCTGCTGTACTAGTGAGCAGCACTTGCCAGCACAGCCGCCCACTATGTTTCTTCCCCCTACCTTCATATCGGCCAGGGAAGAAATAGAATAAAAAAAGGAACAGAGAAGAGGATTGTGGGACATATAGTCCTGAGGACTGCCAGCCCCACTGTAACACGGAAACTGCAGCCCACACAGCATGCCCAGCTGAATGGGAGAGAGAGAGAGCCAGGAGCCCGGGAAAGCTTTCAGGGAAGTGCACCCAGGACTCCAGAGGAAGAGGACAGTGCTGACAGGACACATCAGAGAGAGAACCCTGCTGCCCTGCGCCACCAGAGGGAAAGCAACACAGCCTGGCGCCATCCCTGGCGGAGAAAGGATTGGAGTCATTGCCACAATACAGATCTGGATTCTACCCAGCGGAGTCGCCACGGGCAATTTAGAGTGAGCTGACTCCTGATCAGAGGAACCATTGTTGCTATATCGCTGGGTCAGGTGAGAGGGCTGATCGGCCATTATCTCCTGTAGTATGTCTGCAGTCTCTGATCATCTCCTGTATTATATCTGCAGCCTCTGACCATCTCCTGTATTATATCTGCAGTCTCTGGCCATCTCCTGTGCTATGTCTGCAGTCTCTGTGTCAGGTGTGTACTTACCGAGCCTGAGATGCCGAGAGCAGTTCACCCTTACGACTAGGCGCACTCTGCCCCCTGGAGATGATACAGGGGGGTGGATGGCATGAAGAGGCACTGGCTACCAGCAGGATGGGTAGGTCTTGCAAGGTGATCTTGGTAGAGCTGAACAGCTGTGCGAAGACAAGAAGGTAATCCAACAAGAGCAGGCTGAAAGGTCAAGCATAGATGGGTGCAGCTCTTTGCAGGACCCTAGCAGGAGATACAAGTCCAGAGCACAAACAGGAATCAGAACAACAAGGAGGCAGAAGTCTGGTTCAGGGTGCAGGCTGAGGGTCTAGCTCAGGAGACAAGTAACTAGTCCAAAACACAAGCAGAAGGTCAGGGGCTGGAGACAAGTAGCAGGTCCGAGATGCAGGCCAGGGGTCAAGCACAGATGGCAAGGCAAGGTCCGTTAAGCAAGCCGAGGGTCAGGTCCAGGAGAAGAGCAGAGTAGTCAGTATCAATCCGGGTCACAACGAGAGTTCAGATACAGGAAACAGGAACTAGGCTCAAACAGGAAGCAGGGAGCTGAAGACAAACCAGCAATCTGTCAGACTACCTGGGCAGCCTTATATAGGCCAGCCAGAATGCTGATTGGGCGTGCACTAGCACGCATACGTGTGCAACGTTCCATCGGGCCGCGAACGCGCATGCGTGCGGGAACACGGCTGAACTGATTGTTTCTCTGACACTCTCACCGTCTCCTGTATTATATCTGCAGTCTCTGACCATCTCCTGTGCTATGTCTGCAGTCTCTGACCATCTCCTGAGCTATGTCTGCAGTCTCTGACCATCTCCTGTGCTATGTCTGCACTCTCTGACCGTCTCTTGTATCATGTCTGCAGTCTCTGACCATCTCCTGTGCTATGTCTGCACTCTCTGACCGTCTCCTGTATCATGTCTGCAGTCTCTGACTTTCTCCTGTACCATGTCTGCAGTCTCTGACCTTCTCCTGTACTATGTCTGGGACTCTCTAACAGAAGCCCCCTCTGTGTGCATCAGAGAAACTGCCCTCCAGGTCTCATTAGTGTACGCTCTTCCTGTATTTTCTTTATTGTTAAAAGATCATGGGAGGATCCCAGGGTAACAAAGATGTCTTAGGGGACCTTTTCTGTGTTTGCGTCGTTGCCATAGAAACATGTGTAAAGGGGAGGAGTTTGTAAGATGACCACGCCCATGTGGGGGTGCCAGAAATATTTCTGCACCCAGGCGTCTGTGACCCTAGGATCGGCCCTGTGCTCTTGCCATGGAAATGTTGGCTGCTCAAATCCATGCTGCTGGCTCAGAGAAGGGAATCGGCATAGGGATCTTGGAGGAAAAATTATCTTTTGACATTCTCCTCTATCTTGGGGATAGTCTTCCTCCTTGCAAACAGAGTTTCAGATTATAGACAAATTTGGTACCTTATCTGGGATTATAATCAACTGGGGTGCCACAAACTGAAGACGCTACACTTCACCACAGTACCCCATTTCTCTTTTGGGATACATGTAAGCCATTACAAGGTTAATCTACTTACTACTTGTCAGCCAGTTATTTCTTTTCACCAATTGGTCTTGGTGAACTGGGACTGTCTCTGCTGTTTTTTTACTTCTCTACACACCACATTCTATGGTAATCTGGATGTGGTTCACACTTTCATTTTATTTCATCTATCTGCACAGACTTTCTTGATCTTTACGATTCTATTAGATACATACTTCTTTCTGTTTATCTTATCAGTATATTATGATTATGCATCCCTCTACTCTAGACTTTTTGCGGCAGTCACCACTGTACCTTGTTTTATCATAAATTCCAGCAACCCGGGTCCTGTGTGTGGGGGGGGGGGTTCTGTGTATGCGCCCCGCTAGCACGTGGCTCCATTATCTCAGCTCCCGGGACAGACTACCACTCTGGCCTTGGTTCCATACCCTGCCATACCTCATTGCATTGACTTCATGTAGGTACTTAGGGTGGGCTTAACCACCCTTCCCTGCCACAATTACCATATTTATCAGCGTATAACACGCACAGGCTTATAACACGCACCCTAACTTTAAGAGGGAAGTTTCAGGAAAAAAACTTTACACAGCCCCCTGCATATAACACGCAGGCACAGTTTACCCTCTATTTTCAGGGTAAAAAAGTGTGTGTTATACGCCAATAAATACAGTATTTACAACCAGATTAAGTATATTTTATTAGGCCCTTTTCACACGGGCGGCTGTTCTGCCGCAGTTAAAAGCATGTTTCTTTCTTTTGAAATTCAAGACCCCAGGCACAGCGATCAGCTGCATTTGTACACTGCTTTTAGCTGCGTTTACGTGCGCTTACATGCGGCTGCGTTTAGCCGCAGTTGGCCATTATTGTCATCCCCATAGCAACCATTTTTATTTTGATGTGCTTCCTGTTGTTTTTTTTCTTTTGTTCACGCTACTATCCGCAGCTGACACAGTGCACTGCGATTACCTGCAGTTATGTGCAGATAGCTGCGCTACATCGCACCTGGACACATTCAATAATATTTTTTCTATTCGCACCGAACCGCATGTAACAAAATCGCAGCTAAACGCTGTGTGTAAATGGGGCCATAAGAAAATCCGCAGCTAAAAGCACCATTCTATCCGTCCGTGTGAAAGGGGCCTTATACTTTATAGATATCTCTGAGCATCCGCCCCTGATGAATGTTTTTACACGAAACGCGTCAGACAATTGGGATGCAGACATATATGTTTATACCATACCATCAACTCAGAACATCTTCCACCAATCAATCAATTATGGTTTTACTGTTTTTATATATTTTTTATTCCCTCCGCAAGTGCTGCTTTGATGTTATATGTACATATATGTATTTACTGAATGTATCAATCAATCAATTGAGACCACTATGTGGCGCCAAGTTGATATATATTTGATGTACCCTTGATGCCCATATTGCATACACACATACACATGTGTGTGAGAATATTCATGGAATGAAATTTATTACAATGTCCTTTCTTTATGTGGTTTCTGTTATTGACATTTTTTTTTTTTTTTCAAATATTTTATTTATTTAGTACAGGGGAATACAAAAAAAGAAAAAATATACGTATAACTCTAAGTTCCATATAAAAAAAATTTTTTTTTTATAATTCAGATTTTATTAGAAATTTTCTTTATATATAATAAACAAACATATATTACAATTCAAATTCTCACATAAACCATATAAAGGTGGAAATGCCTCCCCAACGTCATTTGTTCCCATCCCTCTTGCCCGAAGCGGAGAAAAAAAAAAAAAACCCTCCTAATCCACGGTATTACTTTACCAAAAACCTCTTATCTTGGGGCAGGACCACCAGATATGCAGAAAAGTACCTTGCTCTTTACATCCTCTCCAGCAGAGACTATCTGCTGTCGGATATATCTGTGCTAATCGCGTCAGTGTTCGATACCATCTAGTCATAAATTTATATGACATCTCTTGAATAGATGAGCTTAGAGTGGATGAATATGTTGCTTCTATAAATTTATTTTTTTGTGTTTCTGTTAATATATGACCCAGTTCTTTCTCCCATTCTTGAATAAAATATGGGGTTGTAGTATTTTGTTCACTCAGGACCAATTTGTACATCTGGGACAACATGTGTCGGGGTCCCATCCTCCCTGCACACATAGTCTCAAACGTCATCATTGAGTCCAGTGTCCTAATCTGGGGTTCTAGTTTTTAAAAGAAATTGCTCATTTGATTATATCTCCATCCCGCCATTGCCGTATCTCCTTGTGTTGCTATCAGTTCTAATTGAGGTATTAAATAACCTCCTGGAGCATACCTTGAGCACATTGTATTCCCGTCCGATTCCCGAGGGGCCTAACGCCCCTCTTTCCTCCCCCGGAGGGAACCAGGGATACCCCCCCAAAGGGGCCAGTGGTGATGTCCTGGTGCATACTTGCCATTTTTATTTATTCTATCCCATACTGCAAGTGTGTTTAGTGTCAGGGGTGATGTCCATTTTGACAGACCCCTAGACTTAATTGGTACCTACCAGCCATATTTCCTTCCACCAGGACCCATGCTTTATTCTGAGCATCTTGACACCAATTCATGATGCGTACTAGCGTCATTGCTTTATAATAAAGATTTATATCTGGAAGTCCCATTCCTCCCTCTCTTCTATTTCTACGCAGGATGTTATATGCTATTCTAGTATTCCCATCTTTCCAAACAAAGGACGTAAATGCTCTGTGGATTAAAAAAAATATTTGAGGCAATGCCATGGGTACAGTGTTTAAGATGTACTGTATATCAATCTAGGTAATACATTCATTTTCAAGGTATTAATCCTACCAAACCAGGATAGTGTATGTCCCCTCCATCTATGTAGATCCTCTATTATCTTTACAACCAGGGCCCCATAGTTAAGTTCATACATTAATTTATTATCTGCTGTTATATGTATTCCCAAATAGGGATGAGCTCGGTGTAAGAATCGAACATAGGTTCGACTCGAACATCGGCTGTTCGCGCGTTCGGCGAACAACGAACGATTTGGGCCCTTCGCGCCAAATTCGAGTGACGCGAACGGCCCACAATACACTGTGCCATCGCAGTGTAATCCCGGCGCTGTGATTGGCCAAGCATGCACTGTGACCCTGCATGCTTGGCCAATCACAGCGCCGGCAGCGAGGAGAGCAATGATTGGCCACAGGCAGGATGCCTGTGGCCAATTATTGCTGAGGGGGTTTAGTACACGCCCCACACTATAAAAGGCCGCCAGCACGGCGGCCTCGTGTAGTGTGTTCCGGCGCAGGGAAAGAGTTACATAGGCAGGGACAGTGTCAGTGCTATTTGTACCTCAAACTTGTGTGTAGGGGCAGAGAAGGATAGGTAGGGAGAGTGTCAGTGTCATATTCTTTGCTAAACCTTGTGTGCTGAAGCATATTGCTAAAGCTTGTGTGTAGGGACAGACAAGGATAGGTAGGCAGAGTGTCAGTGTCATATTCTTTGCTAAACCTTGTTTGTAGGGACAGACAAGGATCGTCAGGGAGAGTGTCAGTGTCCTATTCTTTGCTAAACCTTGTTTGTAGGGACAGACAAGGATCGGCAGGGAGAGTGTCAGTGTCATATTCTTTGCTAAACCTTGTGTGCTGAAGCATATTGCTAAACCTTGTGTGTAGGGACAGACAAGGATAGGTAGGCAGAGTGTCAGTGTCATATTCTTTGCTAAACCTTGTTTGTAGGGACAGACAAGGATAGGCAGGGAGAGTGTCAGTGTCATATTCTTTGCTAAACCTTGTGTGCAGGGAGAGAGAAGGATAGGCAGGGGACAGTGTCAGTGTCATTGTTGCTAAGCCTCCTGCACAGTATACACCTGAAGCTACCCCTTATTGCTGGTTTTCCCATCTCCCTGCAGGCCATTAGAATGTCTGGAAGGCAAACACGGAGAGGCAGACAGTCAGGAGCCAATAAAAGAGGGCAAGCAGGCTCTGTGTCTGGGGGCAACAGTGCTGGTCGTGGACGCGGTGCATTGTCATCAGCACATGGCCATGGGACACGCTTGTCCTTCTTTTCGGCAGCTGGACATGTTGAGTCACATCATGCCGAAGACTTGGTAGAGTGGATGACCAAGCCCTCCTCATCCTCCTCATCATCTCTCACCCAGGCTCAGGGTACTGGCAAAGCAGCTGCCAAAGCGTCCTCTTCCCTGGTATCAATGTCATCATCAGTCACTCCTTCCCTAGACCCACCATGTCCTCCTCCTGAGGAGTCCCCCGAACTGTTTGAGCACAGTGTTGGGTACATGCTCCAGGAGGATGCCCAGCGTTTCGAAGGGTCTGATGATGATACCCAGCTAGAGGAAGGCAGTAGCGAGAGAGCAGAGAGAGGGGATGCTCAAGAAGGACACCAATCTGGCAGTCATGTTCCAGCAGCTGCAGCATACTGCCAGATTGGCTCCAGTGATGAGGAGGGAGGGGATGATGAGGTCACTGACTCCACGTGGGTGCCTAATAGGAGAGAAGAGGAGGAGGAGGAGGAGGATGAGGAGGAGGCACATCTCCAACGAGGCAGGATGCCCTTGGGTGGCCAGCGTAAGGGCAGCACACCGACGGAATCACACCGCAGAGCTCCGCCTGTGCAGGGCGCTGCCTATGCCCGTTATTCAAGAAGTTCTTTGGTGTGGGCCTTTTTTGAGTCGAGTGCATCAGATCGCACAGCTGCTGTTTGCAACATATGTCTCAAGCGTATATCGCGTGGCCAAAACATCAGCCGCTTGGGCACCACATGCTTGACCAGACATATATGTTGACCTGCCATGCAGCTCGTTGGCAAGCCTACCTTAAAGACCCACACCAAAGAACAAAGCGTACCTCTCCTTGCACCGCATCAGCTGGGATCTCCAACCCCACTATACCTTCAGTCCTCTCTGAAACCTGCACTGAGAGGAATGAAGGTGTAGAATTAGGTGTGTCACAGCCAAGTACTTGCGGCCACTCTGCTAGCAGTACACCGACGTCCGATTCTAGCAGGCAAATTTCCCTGCCCCAGCTGCTGGACCGTCGAAAGAAGTTCACTCCCAGCCGTCCACATGCCCAGCGGTTGAATGCTAGCTTGGCTAAATTGCTAGCGCTTCAACTGCTGCCTTTTCAGTTGGTAGACTCGGCCCCCTTCCGTGAGTTTGTGCAATGTGCGGTTCCTCAGTGGCAGGTTCCCAAACGCCACTTTTTCTCACGGAAGGCGATTCTGGCTCTCTATCGGCATGTGGAAGGCAATGTCTTGGCCTCGCTGGACAGGGCGGTCAGCGGTAAGGTGCATATTACCGCTGACTCATGGTCCAGCAGGCATGGACAGGGACGTTACCTTTCTTTCACGGCCCATTGGGTCACTCTTTTGGCAGCTGGGAAGGATGCAGGACAAGGTGCAGTAGTGTTGGAGGTTGTTCCACCGCCACGCCTCCAAAATGCTACTACTGGTGATTCTGACACACCTCTCTCCTCCACCCCCTCCTCTTCTTCTTCCTCCGTGGCCTCTTCCTGTGCTTTGTCCTCGGAACCAGCGGTGCTCCGTAGGGTTCAAGGGGCTACGCAAGTACGCAGGCAAAAAGATGCCATGCCGTGCTTGCGCTGGTGTGTTTGGGGACAGGAGCCACACTGGGGCAGAGGTTCTGTCTGCTCTGCAGGGGCAGGCCGAGAGGTGGTTGACGCCACGCCAGCTTAAGCCAGGAATGGTAGTTTGCGACAATGGCACCAACCTCCTCTCCGCTCTCCGACAGGGACAACTGACCCATGTGCCCTGTGTGGCTCACGTCCTTAACCTGGTGGTGCAGCGGTTCTTGGGCAGGTACCCGGGCTTACAGGATGTCCTGAGGCAGGCCAGGAAAGTCTGTGTGCATTTCCGCAGATCTTATAATGCCAGTGCTCGCCTGGCTGAGCTTCAAAAGGAGTTGAACCTGCCCAAGAACCGCCTTATATGTGACATGCCCACCAGGTGGAACTCAACGTTGGCCATGCTGCAGCGGCTGCACACGCAGCAGAGGGCCATCAATGAGTACCTGTGCGACTACGGCACCAGGACAGGGTCAGGGGAGCTCGGGTTTTTTTCACCACGCCAGTGGGGCATGGTCAGGGATGCATGCACTGTCCTGGTGAGCAGTGACAGTGCATGCATCAGTCACACTGTACCTCTTGTCCACCTGTTGGAACATACGCTGCGTGGAATAATGGACAGGGCACTTGAGGCAGAACAGAGGCAGGAAGAGGAGGACTTCCTTCCCTCTCAAGGCCGCCTTTACCCAGACAGTGTTCCTTCTGTCCCACCCATCGCACAGGAAGAAGAGGAGGAGGAGGAGGAGGATTGTGTCAGCATGGAGGTGGAGCCTGGCACTCAGCATCATCAGCAGCAGTCTTTTAGGGATGATTTACAGTCCCAAGAAACCAGTGGACTTGTACGTGGCTGGGAGGAGGTGGCTGCGGATCATGTCGTCCTTAGTGACCCAGAGGACTCCGGACTGAATGCCTCAGCTAACCTACGCTGCATGGCCTCCCTGATCCTGCAAAGTCTGCGGAAGGATCCTCGTATTCTTCGGATCAAGGAGAGGGACCATTACTGGCTTGCCACTCTCCTTGATCCACGGTACAAGGGTAAGGTTGCAGACCTTATCTTACCGTCGCAGAGGGAGCAGAGGATGAGACAACTCCGTGAGGCCTTGCAGAAAGGTCCGTGCAACGCGTTCCCAGAGACTGGGAGGTTACAAACTCCTGGTCTTGGACAACGAGTTGCTGAGGCTTCGGTCAGTCAAAGAAGGAGCGGTGGGGAAGGTGGCCGTCTGACCGAAGCGTTCAGACAATTCTTTAGTCCGCAGCCCCAAGGTATGATCGGTTCCAGCAACCATCGCCAGCGTCTGATATACATGGTGCAGGAATACCTAGGGGCAAGGTCAGACTTGGACACCTTCCCCACCGAAAATCCTCTGGCTTACTGGGTCTTGAGGATGGATCACTGGCCAGAGCTTGCACAGTATGCAATTGAGCTACTGGCCTGTCCTGCATCCAGCGTTCTTTCAGAACGCACATTCAGTGCTGCTGGAGGATTTGTCACGGATCACAGGGTGCGCCTGTCCATCGACTCTGTTGATCGACTGACCTTCATAAAGATGAAGCAGTCTTGGATCACCACCAGCTACCAAACACCTGAAGCTGATATAACAGACGCATTTATTTTCAAATGTCACATCCCTTCAAGACTGATGCTGATGCTGAGAGTTTGTCCTGTTATGTTGACTGACTATCCTCCTCCTCCTCAATGATCCGATTGACGATGATAGCTTGGAAGAACATTTTTGTTTCTGGGTGCCGCCACCAGTGGCTAAGGCCCAATTTTTCAGCCCCTGTTTAACAGGGGTGGGTTATTACAATTTTTTATGCAATGCTTTGCAGCAGGGCTCATTCCTGCACTCCAAGTAGAGTATCTGGGAGTGGTTGCAGTGTCGTGGCACCAGCACCAGTGGCTAAGGCCCAATTTTTCAGCCCCTGTTTAACAGGGGCATGCAATTACAATTCTTGATCTAATAATTCACAGCAGGGCCCATTCATGCGCCCACCAAGAGTAACTGTGAGGGCTCACAGTGTTGTGGCAACACCAACATGTAAGGGGCAAATTTCAGCTGAGTATATACGGCAGGCCCCTACTTTCAAACATCCAACTTACAAACGACTCCTCCTTGCAAACGGAAGGATACAACAGGAAGTGAGAGGAAATCTACCCCTAGGAAGGCAAATTCTCTCCTGTAAGAGTTAATATGGGAAAAAAAGTGTCTCCTCTACACTGATTCTTTATCACCAATTCTTCTTTCAATAAAAACCCCAAATTTTCAAAAAACATTTGTCATTAGGACAGAAAGTGAGGTGAACTGTTCTGAACAGGTGCACACTGCACAGACAGCAAAACTAATGTTACAGGGGTGATAACCCTTCCCTATGTTTTCCAAAAAGCTTAAAAATAGATTTCTTGGCTGGAGCTACACTTCAACAATGTACCTGTTCAAAATTACAAACAGATTCTACATAAGAACAAACCTACAGTCCCTGTCTTGTATGCACCGCCTGTATACGGCTGTTCAGAGTATATAGGGCCTTTTTTATTTTGTGTGCGGGGTTCCCCTTAATATCCATACAAGACCCAAAGGGGCTGGTAATGGGCTGGGGTAGGGGGGGGGGGGGGTGATGGGGTAGCTATGCCATTTTTCTCAAAGATTTTCATCCATATTACCGGGACCAGACATTACATTAAAGCCGCAAGCAGTTTTAAATGGCTTTTTTTCCTTTAGAAATGTAATTTTGTGCAGGGACAGTTCTAAACACGGGAAACACGTGGCACTTCACAGGCATACTTTAGACACCCCCCAGGTACGATATTTAACCACTTAAGCCCCGGACCATTTGGTAGCTAAAGGACCAGAGGTGAATTCAGAATTTTGCACTGCGCTGCTTTAACTGTAAATTGTGCGGACATGCAATGTTGTACCCAAACGAAATTTGCGTCCTTTTCTTCCCACAAATAGAGCTTTCTTTTAATGGTATTTGATTGCCTCTGCGATTTTTATTTTTTGCGATATAAACGGAAAAAGACCGAAAATTTTGAAAAAAAATGATATTTTCTACTTTTTGTTAAAAGAAAAATCGAATAAACTCAATTTTAGTCATACATTTAGGCCAAAATGTATTCAGCCACATGTCTTTAGTAAAAAAAATGTCAAGCGTATATTTATCGGTTTGCGCAAAAGTTATAGCGTTTACAAACTAGGGTACATTTTCTGGAATTTACACAGCTTTTAATTTATGACTGCCTATCTCATTTCTTGAGGTGCTAAAATGACAGGGCAGTACAAAACCCCCCCAAATGACCCCATTTTAGAAAGTAGACACCCCAAGGAAATTGCTGAGAGGCATGTTGAGCCCATTGAATATTTTTTTTTTGTCCCAAGTGATTGAATAATGACAAAAAAAAATAAAAAATTACAAAAAGTTGTCACTAAATGATATATTGCTCACACATGCCATGGTTATATGTGGAATTGCACCCCAAAATACATTCTGCTGCTTCTCCTGAGTACGGGGATACCACATGTGTGGGACTTTTTAGGAGCCTAGCCACGTACGGGACCGCGGAAACCAAGCACCGCCTTCAGGATTTCTAAGGGCGCAAATTTTTGATTTCACTCCTCACTACCTATCACAGTTTTGAAGGCCATAAAATGCCAAAATAGCACAAAACCCCCCCAAATGACCCCATTTTGGAAAGTAGACACCCCAAGCTGTTTGCTGAGAGGCATGGTGAGTATTTTACAGCTCTCATTTGTTTTTGAAAATGAAGAAAGAACATTTTTTTTTTCTTTTTTTTTTCAATTTTCAAAACTTTGTGACAAAAAGCGAGATCTGCAAAATACTCACAATACCTCTCAGCAAATAGCTTGGGGTGTCTACTTTCCAAAATGGGGTCATTTGAGGGGGTTTTGTGCCATCTGGGCATTCCATGGCCTCCGAAACTGTGATAGGCAGTGAGAAGTGAAATCAAAAATTGACACCCTTAGAAAGCCTGAAGGCGGTGCTTGGTTTTTGGGGTCCCGTACGCGGCTAGGCTCCCAAAAAGTCTCACACATGTGGTATCCCCGTACTCAGGAGAAGCAACAGAATGTATTTTGGGGTGTAATTCCACATATGCCCATGGCATGTTTGAGCAATATATCATTTAGTGACAACTTTGTGCAAAAAAAAAATAAAAAAAAAAATTGTATTTTTTCCGCAACTTGTGTCAACATATAAAATATTCCATGGACTCGACATGCCTCTCAGTATATAGCTTGGGGTGTCTACTTTCCAAAATGGGGTCATTTGGGGGGGTTTTGAACTGTTCTGGCATTTTATACACAACATTAGGAAGCTTACATCCACTCTTCTAACCACTTGAAGACAAAGCCCTTTTTGACACTTTTTGTTTACATGAAAACATATTTTTTTTTGCAAGAAAATTATGTTAAACCCCCAAACATTATATATATTTTTAAAGCAAAGGCCCTACAGAATAAAATGGTGGGTGTTGCATTTTTTTTTCTACACAGTATTTGCGCAGCGATTTTTCAAACGCATTTTTTTGGGAAAAAATACACTTTTTTTAATTTTAATGCACTAAAACACACTATATTGCCCAAATGTTTGATGAAATAAAAAAGATGATCTTAGGCCGAGTACATAGATACCAAACACGACATGCTTTAAAATTTCGCACAAACGCGCATTGGTGACAAACTACATACATTTTTAAAAGCCTTTAAAAGCATTTACAGGTTACCCCGTTAGATTTACAGAGGAGGTCTACTGCTAAAATTACTGCCCTCGATCTGACCTTCGCGGTGATACCTCACATGCATGGTGCAATTGCTGTTTACATATGACGCCAGACCGACGCTTGCGTTCGCCATTGGGCAAGAGCAGGGCAGGACAGGGGTGCTTTTTTTTTTTTTTTTTTTTTAATTATTAATTTTGCTTTTTTATTTTATTTTTAAACTGTTGCTTCCATATTTATTTATTTTTTATCACTTTTATTGTTATCTCAGGGAATGTAAATATCCCCTATGATAGCAATAGGTAATGACAGGTACTCTTTTTTGAAAAAACTGGGGTCTATTGGACCCTAGATCTTTCCTCTGCCCTCAAAGCATCTGACCACACCAAGATCGGTGTGATAAAATGCTTTCCCAATTTCCCAATGGCGCTTTTTATATCCGGGGGGGGGGACATTCCCTCCCACTGCTTGTAAAAGCAGTCCAGAGGCTAATTAGCCACTAGGATTGCTTTTACATAAAAGCCGGCCGCTGGCTGAAAAGAATGATACCAAGATGATACCTAAACCCGCAGGCATCATTCTGGTATAAACATTCAAAGTCCAGCAACATACCAGTACGTTGCTGGTCCTTGTTGGACATGTATTGTAATATTTTTTTTCATGCAGCCTGTTGGCTGAATGAAAAAAAAAGATTGATCGGTGGGTATGCCCACCATTAGAATACCGCCCTTCATCCACCCACTTCTAATGATGGGCATACATGTACCATTTATATATGCCGAAGCATGGGGGCATCTTCTCGCAAAAGTTATGCCGCGTACACATGGTCAGACTTTTCCACGGGCAAGCCTCCGTCGGAATTTCGACCGTATATACGCGGCATTAGGAGCAAAATCGCTCCTCCGCTCCTGCTGCCCCAATGCTTCGGCATATATGCTTTTTTTTTTTTAACTGTGGTGGTGAAATCACCTCCTACAGCACTGGAGTCGCAGGGATCAGGCCTGTCTCTGCGAACGCTAAGGCTATGTGTGTTGTGTTTTCCAAGTGACAGTGATCGATCGATACTGCACTTTGGTGGCCTGGGCTGGACGGAGGGGCAAAACGCAGGTGCTAGCAGGTATCTGGGCTGATCCCACTAACAGTGCGTTTTTGGGAACCCTAAACTGCTGGGGACGCTAGTATAGATCTGATCAGATCAGATATTGAGCTGATCAGATACTATACCACTAAGGGGGGTGTATGCTTCACGTGTGGGTGTTAGCGCTACTGGCACTAACCTGACGCTGCCTGGGGTGTGACGCAGACCCTCTCTGACGCTAAAACCTAACTGATATCACCCGCTGGGCGATCAGGGGGTTAAACCTTTATTGGGTTATATACGGCGGGTGCCCTGACACTATAAAAAGCAAACTAACCAGCGTCACCCGTAACACTTATATGATTATCACTGGTGAAAGGGTTAACTAGGGGCAATTAAGGGGTTAAAACCTTTATTAGGTAATATATGGGGGTACCTGACGCTATATAAAAACCTAACGCGAATCAAAAAAAAAATTACTGGCTACCTATCGGCATCACCGACACTAAGACAACGATCATAAAAACGATTGCTTAGCGACAGTGGTGATAGGGGGTGAAAGGGTTACCTGGGGGGCGATCAGGGGGTTAAACCTTTATTAGAAAATATATGGGGGTACCTGACGCTATAAAAACCTGCGGCGAACCTAAAAAAAATTACTGGCTACCGATCAGCATCACCGACGCTAAGACATCGATCAGAAAAATGATCGCATAGCGACGGCGGTGCTAGGGGGTGAAAGGGTTACCTGGGGGGTGATCAAGGGGGTTAAACCTTTATTAGGTAATATATGGGGGTACCCGACGCTATAAAAACCTGCAGCGAACCTAAAAAAAATTACTGGCTACCGATCAGCATCGCCGACGCTAAGACATCGATCAGAAAAATTATAACTTAGTGACAGTGGTGATAGGGGATGAAAGGGTTATCTGGGGGGTGATCAGGGGGTTAAACCTTTATTAGGGGGGGGTTAAGGGGCTACACTGGACCTAAAACTAAATGTAGTGACACTTTTACAGTCACAAATGTCACTGATTGCAGTGATCACTAAATAAATGGTCACTGCAATCAGTGACACTGTGACTGGGGGCTGGGGGGGCTGGGGGTGATCTGGGGGTGTCTGGGGGGGCCTGGGGGGCGATTTATGTGCCTATGTGTCCTGGTGTCAGTGTGCTGTTTTGTGTACTAACCTGCATCTTCTCCTGTACGGCGCTCGGTATATGTGAGCGCCCCAGGAGAGATGACATCACTTCCTCCTTCCTGGCAGGCAGGGGAAGCTCTCTCATTCGCCGGGAGCGATCGAGAGGGGGTGGCCGGAATCGAACGGCCGTCCCCTCATGCCGGATCGCTCCCGAAGGTAAAACGACCACCCACTGTAAAGAAGGGGGGTCCGATCGGACCCCCCAACTATACAAAGGCAATCACGTATATGTACGTGATTCTGCCTGTCGGTGCCATTCTGCTGACGTATATTTACAGTGGGCGGTCGTTAAGTGGTTAAAGTAATATTTGACTTTTTTTTTTTCACTTTATGCATCATTAAAATGACTGCTCCAGAAAAACGGCCGTTTTTAAAACTTCTTTTTGCATTGATACATGTCCCCTGGTGCAGAACCCAGGTTCCCAAACCCTTTTTAGGACAATAACATGCATAATAGTCATTATAATTAGCACTTTAGATTTCGAACGTTCGCATCCATTGTATTTAATAGGGTTCTAAAGTTCGTGCGAACTTTCGGTCCGTTCGCGGGTTCTGGTGCGAACCGAACCCGGGGGTGTTCGGCTCATCACTATTCCCAAATAATACAGTGAGTCTCTCTTCCATATAAAGGGATAGGTTTCCAGTAAGGACTTGGTCAGAGGTGATGGCACATGGCTGGGTAAGATCATCGATTTCTCTATATCTTGAAATTGGATAGTTCCCCATATCTTTTTACTTCCTGCATCAGTGCGGATATTGATTCCTGTGGTTTTGATAGAAAAAAGAACAAATCATCAGCATATGCTGATACTTTGTGTTCTCTAGGACCTCTTTCCACCCCTGATATTCCTTTATTTGCCCTTACTCTGCATAGAAATGGCTCCAGGGTCAGGGCAAACAATATTGGTGACAAAGGGCATCCCTGCCGGGTGCCATTGCTTATATTAAAGCTACCTGACAAGGTCCCATTCACCTTGACCCTGGCTTTTGGGCCTGCATATAATGCTGCTATCCAGCCTATCATCTCCCAATCCTATTCCCCTCAATACCTCCATCATATATGTCCAGTTAACCCTATCGAATGCCTTCTCAGCGTCCATTGATAGGGCTACTCTTGCTTCTTTATTAGGTCCATTCTGCATCCAATGAAGTAAGTGAAGGGCCCGGATGGTGTTATCTTTAGTCTCCCGGCCCATCACAAAATCCGTCTGATCCTTGTGGACCAATTGTACTACCTTGTCTTGCAATCTCGTGGCCAATATTTTAGATAGTACTTTTATGTCTGTATTGAGGAGAGAAATAGGCCTATAATTTGCACAACATTGTGGATCCTTCCCGGGTTTTGGTAAAATTGTCACATGTGCTAATAGTGCTTCAGAGGGGGAGGGTTATTATATCTAATTTCATTAAAATAATCACATAATGGTGCTATTAAAATATTTATGAACTTCTTAAAGTATGCATTTGTTAAACCATCTGGTCCTGGGCTTTTCCCATTAGGTAACTGCTCTATAACTTTTTTTATTTCCTCTATGGTAATGTGTTCCTCCAATTTGTTCCTCCAGAAGAGATGG